>KK116301.1:101593-176861 GCA_000611955.2 Stegodyphus mimosarum
TCCAAATTCAGCAAAAACAAAAGTAGATTCAAGAACAAATTTTAAAAAAATCATAAGAAGATTAAAAGAAATAATCCGTAAAATTAAAGTTAATAACTGTAGTAAAAAAGAAAATTAAAAATCAAACTAGTAAGCAAAAATAAACCAACTTGCTTTCGAAATTTTAAAACCAAATGACTGGAATTTCGGCTTTTTTGCGATTTAGTTTTTCCTTAATTGTGTTTAAAGCAAAGAGGAGTGCAAATTCTATAAACGTTTTTTTTTTTTTTTTTTTTTTTTTAAAAACTAAAAAATATTGTTTCAATGATGTTTTTAAATTGAATTTCCGTTGCTTGGAGATGTAATATGGAGAGTTTTCTTTTTTATAATTTATAGTGAATTATTGCTTTATTACTTTGCAGCTTTAGCGCAAGTCTTGGGCTTATTAATTTACTTTTAATTACTGTCATTATGAATATATAGTGTAATATATATATATATTACACATGAAGAAAATCACGAAAACGCACACAGCAATTTGAGGAAAATGTCTCCATTTACGAATAGCTATATCTAAACATAAGGTATTCTGAAATGTAAAACCATGGCCCGTTCGCCTGGAATCGAACCCAGGTCGATCGAACCAGGTGTTAAGCGATTTTGTCTATCGATCGCTGGCGGGAGTTACAGTGTAAAAATGCGTAGTTATTTCTTCCAAACCGTATATAATAATCAAGTGACCCTAAAGGTTTTCTAGTCATTTCAAATTAAATCAAAGATTGTTTAGGAATGTAGAAACCTTCTAAGAGAACTGGCAACCAGAAAAAAGGTAATCCTAATCTGAGTACTGGGACAATAAGGTAATTGAAGGTAATGAAAATGCAGATGAACTTGCAAAACAGAGATCGTCTTTTAATCCAATAGGTGTGGAATCTTTTTCTGCCATCAGTATAAAGACTGCAGAGAGTGTCCTTCTTAAATTGGAAAAACAGAAGATGAACAAATTTGAGCGTGATTCTTCTGGACAAAAATATGCCAAAATTGTGATTATCAGACCTTCTGCTAAGATTGCCTCTGAAATTCTTAGGTGCCTAAGACTGAAGATACAAGTAATTGTGAGCTTCATCAAGGGGCACTAGTATTTCAGAAAATACCTTCATACTACGGGACGTTTTCAACAAGACTCTATATGAAGGAAGTGCTGTAAGAACGAGGAAACAACATGCTATATATTATATGAATGTGATGCTCTTGTCCTCACTCGCTTGACGACTTTAGGTATTCTTAATACTAAGTTACACATGAGCTCTATTAAGAGGCTGTAAGACTTTATAAACAAAGTGGGTGACTCAAACAAATGGAGCTAGGAAACATTGGATTTGGCGCGTTTGGCACAAAATGCTATTTAACAGAGATGACTGATACCTTACAAACTCAACCTGAAGAAGTAGAAGAACACAAAAATAAAATGTATAATTAAGAATATAACAAAAGGCTTAATTTGACATGATCTGCAAGCTGCATTAAAGGAAACTCTAACTATTTATTGAATATCAAAATTTAAGGATTCAATTATTAATAAATTGAATATCCTAATAAACAGACCATTTATCTTCGTGGTCATAACCCTCCTTGAGCTAGCAAGACCCATTTTATCTGAAACATAATTTAGCCACAATCTGCTCATAACACACATTTTTTAATATGTTTTTCTTAATTTCAGCAATACTTTTTCTCTTATCTCACTTCCATAATGGCCATAAGGTGTGTTCCGCTCGATAACCGAACATTACACGCCTTAAAGCGTAGGCAGGTTAGAATAATCATCTGTCAAAAACCACTCTTTTCGTTGGCCGGTGTCCAGTCGGAAAGGCTGGATGTCCCATTGACCTGCCTGACACCTAGCGGTGATAGGCAGAAGACATCCCATCTATTATCTTTCGCGGTTACAGCGTTGTAAGAGCAAAAACTTCACTCTGAGTTAACAACGTCGCATTCGGCTATCTTTCCAGCAGGAGGCAGTAAAGCTCACCTGATTATGATCACATGGCCCGTGAGTTTATTTGATCGATTATTTTTTAATAATCGATAACCAAGAAACATTTCTACTAGACTGAACTTTTCCCCTTTTTGTGTATGATGGGAGTAAAAGTTTTCTTTTATTTATAATATTAAAGAGTTCTAAAAAATCAATTTTTGAAAACGTATTTCAGATATCGATTTTAGCCGTTAATGGAGCAATAAGTAAACAAACGACAGAAAAAAATGATCGAATGAGATTATAATATGTTTTAAATACTCATACAGGTCTATTTAAAATCGCTTAGTCCTTTTTGAAAGGAAAGTGGTGTTTAGTATTTTGTGTTTAATAATATTTTTCTTCCGAAATATTTAATGGATTTTTTAATAGTTAAGTGCATTAAGCATTGGAATATAAATGTTAGAAACTGATTAAGTGCAGTTCAATTTCCTGACCTTCTATTCAGTAAAATTAATGTTATTTCAAATTCTGTTTTATTCATTAATTTTATCATTGCAGTTCTTCACACAAGTATTAAATTACACGTTTAAAAGCTCTAAACTGAAATCCGAATTCGTATTATAAGGAATACCTGATTTTTTGATTTATTCAATGTTAAAAATTATAGCGAGCCCATATTATAGAAGGATATAGACTATTTTATACCATAAAGTTATTATAAAAGCATAATTTTATACAATACTTCAAAATACGATGAATTTTATATTATCATATAAAACTTCTAAAATAGAAAACGATACGTTATCTGAACTTGCACTTGAAGAAATCGCAGGATAAGCACTATGAAAAGAATCTCAGTCGTAATTCTAGCATCTAGCATTAAATTTCTGAATATGCTTTGTTGACTAATGCCGAAGCTGTTGAATAAAATCGAATAAGCATTTAAGAATATAGACGGATTATAACGTGTGTATCAGGATATCAATTCCTAGCCTAAATTTTTATTAGTCCAAAGGGGCAATTTGCCCAGAAGGACTGTTAATTTCGTTTTAGCATTTTGCGTTGGTTCACTTTGCCACCAAATATTAGAGCCTTGCATTATATTTAAAGAAATGAAATAATGAAGAAGCTGCATAAAAGTATATATGTTTCTCGCATTGTGATAAATTAACGGTACCTAGAGCCATCAAACTTTGAAAAACGTTCGTTTCCGCACGAATATGGGCATCTGGAAGCCCAAATTTGGAATTTGTTTATTATCTATTTCACATCCTGTAAATCTTTAACGAGTTTTTCATTAACAACCTCAACGATTTCGAAGTGAGCAATGGCAACACTACCAAAAGAACACATTTTTACCTTCTGGTCGCGAGACTGTGTATCGGAGTCGTTTTGAGATTTTGCGTGTAATCACTCTGAATATCCGTTTCACTTTTCAGATTGTTGCCACCAAATATTAGCGCCCTGCATTACATTTGAAGAAATTAAATTAAGAAGAGTCTGCATAAATGTACGTATGTTTCTCGCATTGTAATAAAACAACGGTATTTAAAGCCATCAAATTTTGAATGACGTAATCCTACTGCGAATATGCCCATCTGAAAGCACAAAGTATGTTATCGATTTCATATTTCGTAAAACTGTAACGAATTTTTGATTAACAAACTCAAGAGTTTCAAAGCGAGCAATGGCAACCTTGTACGGAAAAAAAGCATTCTTATCTCCAGCGTGTGAGACTGTGTATCGGAAATTCTAAAGATATGCTCATTTTAAAATTGTTTTGAGATATTGCTCTTGAACTGAATGTTATGGTTTAAGTGCGAAGGAAATGATATTTAATAAATAAAGGTAACATACAGAATGTTAAAAAAAGGCTTCTTTGGACGTAATTTAAAATCTAAAACCTTTCAGTATTTTTTTTTTTTTTGTGTGTGTGTGAATACTAATAAAATCCATGTAATAAAATGCACTGACATCTAGGATCAAGAACTTAATTTTAGCTTGAAGGCCGTTCATGAGATGAAATGCTTAGAGACAAAAAACTTTCACCCATAGGAATTAATATAAAATGGATTAATTCGTTTGTAGACCAGAAATAGTTGCTTATTTCAATCACTGAAAATGCTTATCCTGTAGCTTGGTACTTGCCTTATCACGTAATAACATTAAGTGGAAACTTTGCATATACCCCCTGGTTTGCGCAAACTTTGCGCATCAGAGAAATAGGACCATTTTCTTACTTCCTCTTCTTCTGGCCTTATTTCCTCTACAATTGCCATTTTTTGCTCCTTCTGAAGTAGTTGCAATTCTTTCCTCTTAAGCTCAGTTTTAAGGTACTTTAGTAAATTCTCAGCGCTTTCATTGTTAACTTCATAGACTATGGTTTTGCCTAAACAATATCACAGACAAGGAAAAGTCTGATGAGGGCACCACATGATTTCCTTGTATGGAATATTAAATTATACGCATTTTCCCCCTGCATTTCATTTAAACTTATTTTTTCAAATTTCATCAGACATAGATTTCTCATTCAATAATTAAGTTCTCACTTTGCGAGGAGGCAAAAATGCATAAAATCGCAAAATAGTTTCATTAAAAATTGAAAAATATAGAAAAACATAAAACACCAAATACAGTTAAAACAATGAAAAAATTCACAATTAAAATTAGAGTTTCTACGCAAAACAAACAATCCGGCCAGCAAGCAAGAAGGCAGATCTTTCCGTGCACGAAATTGAAAGCCCACTTGAAAACATAGAAAGTTCCACTTGGCAAAAAGACACTGAAGGTGCTACAGACTTAACTCACTATTTTAATAAGTTTGAAATCTAAACAAATATGGCTGCTATAGTAAAAAAAATATAGGCTTAGTCCCACTTAAACAATTTCTAAATTGTTGACAATTCTACAGCTATTGCACACAGATTAAATAAGGGCATTAAAGCCTCAACCGGAAGATAAGAAGAACATAATTCAACCATTTTTAAAGCAAAGAATTTACAATTTATCAAGATATAGGAATAAAAAAAACTGAGCTCGCCCAACTGCGACCCAGTAAACTGAACTGTAGGACAAGAGAGAGGTTATATATGTATATATATATATTGTAAAAAAAATATAAAAAGTATATACTTTTTGTGCAGCCGATTGCATCCAAAAAAGGAAGGTACACAACTACATATTATAACGGTTCTATAGACAAAATTGCAACGTTCTGTGGCTGCTCGTTTTTGAGTTGTTCGAGATATATACCTACATACGTACATACGTGCGTACCGGTGTTAAGAAACAAATATCTTCTGAATGCATTTTAAATCCATTTTATAACCCTTTTGGCGACAAAAAGTCCTTTATTCTCTCCGTACGTACAGATGTCACGCAAAATCATCGTTAAATGGCATTCAATAGCGATTAAAATGGAAATTTCTTTGAAATATGATACCAGGAATTTTTCGCGATTAGAATAGTTCCTTTCGCACAAGGAAGTAAAATGACCTAAAAGTCAAAGTGCTCAAAGACTCTGCCTGCAATCTTATCTGACTATAATTTCTCTTCTAAGCGGAAGTTGTGATCTTGTAAATAGTGGTCTCAGGTTGGTGGCCCTCTAGCTGCATATGGCTCCGAAGCAGTTTTATGCGTACCCTGAAGAGGTTTCTGTTATGAATTTGTTGCAGATACAGTACTACAAAGATTTCAAGATTTAAATACGTGTTTATATTATTTGCATTAGAATTAAAAACTAATGGGAAAAGCACATAAAAAATTTATAAACTAAGCTAGATAATTTGCAGTTTGATATAAATGGTCGAAGATTTGGAGATACAGCGTTTATTAAATTTTATTAGTACTTGTCAAAAAATAAATAATTTCCTTCACGTACTTTTGCCCTAAGAATAGTCGCTTTGTTCGGCAATATACTCATAGGCTTATAAGTGAGCGGCTACTTTACAGTTTAAAATTAATTAGAAAAAAACCTGATTGACAGATGAGCCTCTACGATCCGTGAAGAAGATAATGTCTAGTAATTTTTTCCCAAAGGCTGAAATCCTGAAATCCCCAGCAGTTTAAAGTCCTTAAAGATATTAATGGCACTGTGTTTCTTAGGAAGACGAAGCTCTTACCTACCGTGCATAATACATGCATACTTACTAATACATAATACAATCAAAATACAATACATACTAATACATAATACATAATACAAATACAAAAAAAATTCAAATATGTGTAGCAATTACATATTACAAATACATAGCACATTCTTGAATAAATGCTAATACAGTCTTGAATAAGTACTAAATCATAACTGAGTTATTAAAGCATTACACAAAAATAGTTACATATTATGAAACTAAATTATGCTTCCAATACCTGTAATTTATACCTATATATGGTACACTTACCAACTCACCAGTTTAAAGTCCTTAAAGATATTAACAGCACTGTGTTTCTTAGGAAGCCGAAGCTATTACCCACCGTGCATAATACATGCATACTTATTAATACATAATACAAATAAAAAAATAGATTCAACTATGTGAAGCAATTACATAATACAAATACACAGCACATTCTTGAATAAATGCTGATACATTCTTGAATAAGTACTAAAACATAACTGAGTTATTAAAACATTACACAAAAATAATTACATCTCATGAAACTAAGATTTTCCTGTACTTTATACCTATACACTATACATTTATCAATACTTGATAGACCAATAACTTGTACCATATTATTTCCCAAAGTTTACAAACGTTATCAGAATCGAAACGCCATCAAGGGATGAGCTGTAGTAAGAAATAAAAGAAGTTTATACATAGTTATAGTCTAAAGGGGCTTTGTCCCTGAAGGACTATTGCTTTTGTTTTGCGATATTGCGTTGGAAACGTTAAAAGTCTGAATCACTTGCCACAAAATATTGTAGCCCTGTATTATATTTAAAGAAATTAAATAATGAAGAATCTGCATAAATGTATGTATATTTCTCCAAATGTGATAAAACAAGGGTACGTAGAGCCATCCAATTTTGAATAACGCACGTTTCCACCCGAATAGGCGCATCTGGAAGCCCCAATTTGGAATTTGTTTTATTATCTACTTCATATTTTGTAGAACTTTAACGAATTTTTGATGAACAAATTCAAACGATTTAAAAGCGAGCAATAACAACACTCTATGGGTAAAAAAACTTTTTATCTGAAGCGCGCGAATCTGTGTATCAGAAGTTCTAAAGATATACTCATTTTAAAACTATTTTGCGATATTGCTGTTGAACTGAATTTTATGGTTTAAGTGCAAAGAACATGATATTCAATAAATAACGGTAAGGCACAAAACGTTAAAAAACGCCCCTGTGGACGTAACTTAAAATCTGAAATCTTTCTTTTTATTTTTACATGTATTTTGGTTTATGTTTCGAAGAAAAATGTAATAAAAAACAGAAAGAGACTCAGTTGACTTTATATATTCTCAAGCTTTATCGCACTTGGAAAATGTTTGCTGGAAAGTTAACGTTTTTATAATTTCTTTCAGTTTAATTTAAAGTAAGTTATTTAATGAGGACCAGAATACCAGAACTATTTAAATAAAAATTTTATATTTAGAGGTTTATTTATTTGTATTGCAAAGTGTAACAGACAGAACAGAAGTAATTGTTTTGCAAGTACGAAACTTTGAATTTCAGATCTGAAATAAAAATAAATTAAAATTTTCTTCGTTCGAGATATTATTATTACTGTTCATGTATGTTTCGAAAAATGCTGAATAAGAGAAATTTAAAATTTATATAAAATATTTTTATTTTCTTAATAAGAATTTTTTAATTTTGTTCAAACATTTCTGTCCCGTGAGCTGTTTTGAGATCGTGCATGCGACCCGCGGCCAATTTTAGTTTCAGACAAACGGCTGGAAGTAAGTTATTTGCTGCTGCAGTTTTCTTAATGAGAATTCAACAATCAAAATTATTAAAACGATGTTTCCATAAGCTGCTGAATGTTGATTGTGGGGCATATGTTGTCTCAAAACATCTTCGCAAATCATACATTGTTTGTAATTCGAGACAGCATTTGTCATTTGAGGAGGCATTTGTTTCATATAATTTGTTCGTGAACCAAATTTTCCTTGGAATGAGGTTTTCGAGATCCGAGGTTCCCAAACTTTGAATTTATATTATATCAAGTAAAACAATTTGCAGTTTATCGTAAAATTCTACGAACTCTTGGAGCATGACTATCATATATGAATGACCTTTATATAAGGTTTGTAGAGACATTAGGTACGTTTTGAAAACAGGAGAGATGAAAAATGAGCAATGCCCTTGCCGGGACTCGAATCTCTTGAATACGCGCCGAGAGTGCTTAAAACTACACCACGAAGAAGAAGGCGGAAGAAATGTCTTATATACTTCCCCTTTAAAGGGGGGCTGAGGATCAGGGGACCCATTCGAAAAATCCTGGTGGTGGAGAATCATCATCCACCTCCATTTTTAGTTCGGGTGCCACTGTAGAGACATTAGGTTATTTCGAAGCAGGAGAGATGAAACATGAGCAATGTCTTAGCCAGGACTCGAACCTCGGACCTCTCGAATACGTGCCGAGTGTGCTAACCACTATACCACGAAGGCATGCTAAGAAGGCGGGAGAAATGCCTGATAGCTTTATGTTTCATAAATGCGCACAACTGATTTTTATTTTAGTTTAATGTTAAAAATGCCTTTATAAAAATCGCTTTTTCTTGTTCTTTTCTTTCTTTCTTTTATTTTTAAATTTTTTGATAGCACTTCCGGTGTAATTTCATACAGAACTCTTTGTATTTTTGTTATCCTAACCAAAAAAACTTAAAAAGAAATTAAAAGACTGCCATTTTAATGACGATTATTTTTCTCAAATGTCCAAGCTGAAATTGTGTTTTTTTCCCCTTTTTTTACTTGATATGTTTATTCATCAAATAAATAAATTTGATATTAGCGTTAGTATTATAAAGCGTTAGTATTATAGCGCTAGATAAATAATTTTGAATAACTGTTATTATACAGCTTCGACGGAAGTGAGAAGGAGGGAAAGGCTTTTTTTTAAGCTTGGCTAGGAACCAAACCACTGATTTATGCTCGTTTATTGATTATTCTACAATAGTGATTTGATTTATTATGAGCTTGATTTCAAAATGGCTTTCTAAAAATATTTTAAAAATATCTTTATGAAAAAGAAATTTGAATTATATATGCCTGAATGAAACTGCCAGGATATATTAATTAGACTGAAGAATTTAGTGCCAATTTTAGTGCTTGAAAAGTATATTTAAGAAGGAAAGACGACTGCTCAGTGCGATTTAAGAACTGTGTTTACCCTAAAATACTTCTTACTTTTTGAGATATTTTCTACAATAGCAATAGTTTTATTTATTTATTTTTAACCGAATTCTTACTATGCGGAAAGACTGCAGATTCACCAGCGTGGTCAATGTGAAATCGGAACTTTCGCTAATTTCGGTTGATAAAGTTATCACTTATATGCTGATTGTTTTTTTTCCCCTCAGCTATAGAAAATACGGGCCATTTCAACTAAATGTTGTTGTCGTGTCCATAATAAACACATGGAAGAAAGATTGCCAGAGCCTACTCCGAAGAGAGGTTGGACTTCTATTTTCCATCCCCAATTTTGAGGGAGAGCACCCCGGGGGGGAATCAAAGGGTCTTGCACCCTTCTCTTCTCCCACCAATCCACACGAGAGGATATTCGGCTAGCCGCATATTTAAAGTGCCGCCATGCGGCACCGACACTATACATTTACAAACATCCATGCCTTCTCCGAGATTCGAACCCGTGCCCTTCGGTACCGTAGTAGGCTCCCCTAACCACTATACCATCTGGGCGACTTGTTGTCGTGTCCATTACCACATGGAAGAATGATTGCCAGAGACTACTCCGAAGAGAGGTTGGACTTCTATTTTCCACCACCCCCCCTTTTGAGGGAGAGCACCACGGGGGGGGAATCCAGGGGTCTCCCACCCCTCTCCTCTCCCACCAATCCACACGATTTCAACTTAATAAATCTCGTAAATAGCTGCGCTGAAGTCTATAGTGATTATTCAAATAAAGCTGATTTTCTATTAATTCTGTAATAAGATTTTTAGCGAAAGAAAATAACAAAGACTGCTGAAATTAGCAGATTACCGGTTCGCATAGCAGCTGGCTATAAAGTTATATTAGATGGCTATAAAGTAAAATATATAAAATGAAGAATAGGCTATGAATACTATTTTCTAATGTTAAAAAAGCAGAAAACTCGATGCACAAAGCAATACTCTTAAACTTATTTCTCATTTAAAATTAATGTAAGAAAAGAAATAAAGAACTTCCTAAGCAATTAGAACAAATGAAGAAAATTTGTGAAATGTTGTGTTTTCTATTTTCAGTTAATATTACACATACGAATTTTTGTGGATTAGTTTGTTTTCCATCTGTATTATTTTATCTTTTTTAGTTTTAAATAAATGTTCAAAACGTAAAAAATAAAATAAAATAAAAAGGAACACAATTTTGTCTGTCAAAGGCAAAGACAGAACCATAATATTGACGTCCAATGTTTTCCTTACAGAACTCCAGGCCAACTCTGACATTTCCTTCAAAGAGTTAAATTCACTCAGATGCCAATATAAGGAAGCAGTAAATGCGGGCTCTTAATTGTGTCTGCATCAAGGGAATTTATATTACGAATAAATACCCATTTGATCGCACACATGGAATTTTCAATTCTTCATTTTAGACGAGGCAAATTTCCTAGTTGCATTCTTTGACAAATGGACCCGCAGAAGTAATCAAGACTGGTTGCTGAACATTCATTTGCAGTGAAACAATCAGAGACTGGGTACAGATTATCTTAGCTTTTCAGAGACGGGACGTTTGTCCGTTGAATGTTTGGACATTTGTCTGAAAGATGTGTAAATAATGCTCCCTTTCGGATTTAAGACGTTAAGCTTTAGAAGGTAATTGGATAGCAAATTAATCAAATGAGAATCTTATATCTTGAATTTCTGCCTAATGCATTAAGCACGGTGCAAATGTAGTTTGCCTTCTTAGAAGGTCAAAAGGGTACATAATCTTCTTTAAAATGTGAGTTAAGTTTTAGAACCGGCAGTATAATTAAAAATGCAGAACTTTTAGTTTAACTCATTAGAAACTGAGTATTGCAACATATTAGTTTCAAACTGGCATTCCAGTTAAATCTGCCGCATGTTTACAATATGCCAAGTTGTTGCAATATGTCTTAAAACAAACCCCATACTTCGGTATTCCGTACTGCTTCAATTCTAGTTTTATTTTCGGAAGTTTTGCATTTACGGAATTCCCACGTTGAGTACGGCTAGAAAACAAAATATAAATAACAGAAAATTGATTTAGAGGGAAAAAACTCTTGATGTACCAGATGATTGCAATACTGACGAGGATCTGCCAGTTTTGAATTATATATTATTTAAATAAACCTGCAACAAAATTTGTATATTAGGATCATCAATTTTCTTTAATAGTTAGCCGTCTGCATTTAACTTTCACTTACAAAATTGAGCAATGTATAGGTGGAATGATTATATTAGATACGATATACTCATAAGATACAAGGTATAGCAGCATGAATGTGTTAGAGGCCTGCATCACATGTAAACCGTAGAAAATATTTCTACAATAAATTACCAAAGTAAGGAACAAGAACAATTTCTTATCTTGTTTTCTCGGTAGTACCCAGCGTCATCATAGTTTTTAAATAATACATAAGGAGGTTGAAGACGAAAATTGCAAACGCACACATTTATTTTACACATAATAATAATTGAATAAGAGTTATTAGAATTTTCATAATATATATCAAGAGAGCGTTCAATAATTAATCATTACGAGAGAGTTAGGCTTTAACACTGTCCTTACATGAAAGAGTGAGAAGAAGGAAGAAGACAAAGGAGATTCACTCTTAACTTTTCTGTAGCGCATCTAGAGCACAACTTCTATAGCCCTATTGGCGTCTGTTCATCACTACATACTAATATAAACTGCATTACATAGACTTAGTAGTTAAGCAAACGGAAAGCTTGAATCTCTAAAGCACTAAAATATAGCCCTCTTCAATGCTAACGGAATGGTTTAACAAGGGTTATTTTAAAGTTTACATAAATTAGAAAATTTCAAGTAGGTACTTAAGATGCAAAGCTGTTGTGCTGGAAACTGGCGAATACGCCTGAACAAGAATTTGATAAAATAGAGTTACTTTTATTTTATATCCAAATGAACAATTATGCCAATCGGTACAGCCACAAATAATTGCAACCAGTTTCATTTATATAATACAATTTAAAATAATTTGACTTACTGACGTGGATAGAAAACATAACCGCAGAAAAACACATAATAATAGCTACAAAAATATTCAGCTTTTATGCTATTCCCTAAATACCACATTAATATATCACAATAAAGTCACAATAAACACGCAAATAAAGACTTTAATCTAATCTCGAAACGAAAACTGCTTAAGTCATATTCACGTTCAAAAATTTTGATTTGTGTAATCAGTTCTACAGACTAAGAGGAAGCGACGGGTACTTACACAGAGAAGACTTAGGAAATCTGAAATCTGAAACAAACTTACGCGATGCTGAAGGATAGCACACTAAAATTCTGGCTGCAAATGATTTTACGTAATCTGCCCTAACGCAGTTTCTTACAGTTTTTAATAATTATCCTAATTGTTCGTAGAAGGGACACAACAACCTAAGTATCGTCTCTCCAACACGCTAAGTATCAATTCTTAATAGTCTTTTTATTATAAGTCAGAAGACAAGAACACAGTGCCGGCATAATTGCATATCATTAGTGCAAGGCAGGAACCTTTATTGCTCAGTCTTCCCTTATACGCCTGTAAATTGGAAATTTCATTGGATAGGAACGTTTATTGCTCAATTATTTCTTAATTACTCATAACACTGGAATATTTCATCAGTTCTGCGCAAGAACCTTTATCGTTTTGCCTTTCCACGTTATCTCCAATAAACGTGTTTTCTCAATCTCCTAAAACTGCACATATTTCTATAGATATCATCCGCATTCTCTTTTTTAAACTTCATTTTCGCTAACTTCTCATCCAACTCAAAGCAAGTTGAGTGTTAATCCTCCCAATTCCTCTCCCCTTTTTTTCGACAAAATATTTCTTATTTAACTTCAGACCTAATTATTAGTTAAAAGTCGTCTTCTAATGCAACTCACTTGAACCTTTTTACTTAACTGGTCAGTCGCAGTCCGCCGCAACCAATTCCTAATCAACTATAGCCACGTACCAATTAGAATTAGGCAGCGCACGTATTTTCCTATATCGCCGTAAGAAAAGGTGTGTATATTTCTTATCTCATTCACCGTGGGAATTCAGGGAGATAATTTAACGCTCCGACAAAACTTCTCTCAAGGAAATAATATGTTGTCTAATCGTCTGTTTCCTGTATAGTCCAAGGAACATTTAAACAATAAACTGAGTTTGGTTCATTCGCAGGTCCTTTTCTACAGAGCTGCCGCATCCGCTTACCTCCTATAACAAAACAAATTTTAACCTTCCCTTCCAGGCTTTCAGACAGAGAAGTTTTGCTTCAAGAGCATATCCTTAGGCGCACGTCTTAGGTGGGCCCTTCAGAGCTCGCATCTCATTAGCAGCAGAGGAAGCAGAAAGAAGTCTTGCTTCAAGAGTACGTCCTTAGGCGAAAGTCTTAGACGGGCCCCTCGTAGCTCGCATCTCATCAATTGAGCAGAAAACATTCGTTCTGTCTCTGCAACATACACAGAAGACGAAAAAGAACCTTTAATTCACAATCTAATTGTTCAGCTTTTACTGCTGCCTACCGCTAAACCCCTATTTTCTCCTCAGCTTGTTTCAAGGACTCTACAACACTTAAAAATAATCCTGAAGCCAGAATCTCTAGATAATAAAATCAACAAAGCAACTTCAGTTGAGCTGTTAAACTATGAACGTGGCAGTGCATAACAGAATTTCCTACAATTTTGTAATTGTCCTACTTTGCTTTGCCAGTTAATCTGTCTACCTAACCCAAATGTGGCCTATTTACGGTTATTTAATTACACTTTACGTTTAGAACAAAGCCTTAAGGAATCAAGTTTTGGAATTTAATTAATTTTATGTAATAAAAATATGGATCGGTTAGCTGATGAATGATATCGATAGGTTTAGAAATAAGAACTGATATATAATTATTATTAGTAAGTATTATTCAAAAGAAAAAAACATACAGACCGTGCAATTCAATTAATTGTGCAAGTGACACAGACACTTTAAATCTCGCATTCCGAAAATTGGATTCAGTTAAAACAACTAAATGAAGCTTGACGAAAACCCGAATCTCGGAAATTTATATTTATGTGTAAATGCAACTTACAAAATAAACTACAGCGAAACTCATTTTAAATTCATACGAAACGTACATCAATTGGAGCTTTTAACCACTTTCATTCATTTCTCAGTCTCTGAGCTCAGTACTTAAAAATAAATCTCTCACTAAACCACGCTTATGGTGAAGACAAATCCTGGAAAATAAGGACAAACATAATTGAAATTCTCTTCCTCCTATAGCAGGGAAACTGAAAATATTGCAACAACAAGATAGCATGCATAATCACATGATTTACTACTTTTTTAAAAACTTAAGTCGCCTTATAATTTACTTTAAATCTAAAGAAAATTCGGTTTTTCTCCAAATACTCTTAGATTGGTTTAGTTTAGAATTTAGATGAAATTTTGTGAATCTTTAAAGAAAATGTATCCTGAATTTCAGGATTCCACCTCCCCCCTTTGCTTGCGGCCATAATATGGTTTCTTTTCGTATACATTTTTGGTTTCTTTTTATTTAAATAAAAACATCTGTAAATAAATTAGTGCATGTTTACTAGTTTAAATGCTAATGCTATGAATGTATTTCATTTTGCATGACAAAACAGCAAACATTAGTAAAATCGAATAAATTGTTTATTTAAAATATGTATTAAAATAATTTGTCTAAAAAAGTCAGACGCATCGCTTAATCCAACACTACATTGGGTTGATTACTGGCTTCTGTTTTCATAATGCGTTAATAATGATCGATTTGCTAATACATAATACAATTGAAAGATAGCAAAAAAAATCAAAGGTACATCTAAATTTTCTTCAGCAGAAAAATTTACCTATTGCGGAAATCTTCATTGCAGTCAGCAACGTTCATCTTTGCTGCACAATATGCATATGTGCTCGCCATAGCCGCTAGTATAAAAACCTGAGCGTTTTCGCAGAGACTTATCTACTACTACTTGACTGCTTATTTCTCACTGTATTTTACTTTTTCTTTGTCGATGTCTGGCGTCGGTTCATATATATTAATGTTAAATGTTTAACCTTGTGGATGTGCTTTGTGAACCTCTTGTAAGATGTGCTTTACTCTTTCTTATATGTTAAATATAGTTAGTTTCAACTGTTAGCTGAAGTTTGTACCTATCTACTGACCTTTTGATGGAGTCTAAAGACGATAAACCACTGCCATAGGCCAGACCAAGTTAATGTTTTATCTGTATTTGGATTTCGGTTGTTTTCAAATTTTCATTTTTTTTATAATATTTGTTTCATTGTAGTAGCACCAAGCAATAAAGATGCAATACATTTTTAATTTTACGCAAGTTTATATTTCTTAGTTAAAAATTAAAATAAAATTTTTATCAGCTTTAAAATTCAATCTAACCTAGTATTTTATAGTGATAACGACCTGACGAATAAAAATCTTATTTTGTAGTTAATTAACTAATTGTACTAATTGAATAATCAACTAATTGAATTTTGTAGTTGATTAATGCGTAAAAATTTAATATTTGACTGAGTCCAAATTAGGATAAAATTACTATTTTTTTATTTAAGTAATGTTATTTTATGTTTTGTAAGTTTTCAAAGATTTAACATATTTTAAAATAATTAAAAATTTAATAAAAAAATACAAAAAATATTTTGAAACACAAGTGTCTTTAAACAAAAAACAAAAATATTGCAAAATTTATCATGTGTATCATAAGAATTTGAATAGAAAAAGCAAAGGAAACTGCAAAAATGAGAAAACGGCATTTAATCATTGCAATTTAATCAGATATAAATACAGATAAACGCTCTTTTTTAACACCTGCACAATGTAGCAAAAATTCTGTAAACATATGCTTTAATTATGATATGCTGCTGATAATTAATATTACAAAAACACATTTCATTAAAAATCTGGAAAATAATTTCCTTTTAAGGATTTTTTCAAATACTTAGTTTCCTGCCTCTGTAAATAATAAAAAAATAACAAAGTTCTGAATTCCAGTGTCACGCATTTCCTTCGCTTTTAATGAATTCTCTTCGCTAGCGGAGAAAGAACTGTCCTTTGAGTAAACCCTTACGCCGTGGGCGACATTCCTCTTCTTGTCGCTTGTTCTACCATGCATAATTTTCATCCTCTGCTGCTCACCTACTTCGGTGCTCAATAACCCCGGACGGGAGCTGCAGCTGTGCGTGACGGCCTTTATGGGAGGAGACAGCTTTTAACGACCGGACACCTTCGAAAGACTCATCTTTTATGGCAAATGGCGATCTTACCCAAAAGAATGTTCGAGATAGAATAAGTGTTGCAGAGAACACTTATCTATCTCAAAGACGCCTGTCTACACTTTAACTGACGTAAACGCACTCCTTAGCCGAGATAAGGAATAATCTGATATGTTTCTTAAAAGGTTACCCCTTTTACCAAAAAAATTTGTTTTTAAATGTTAAATGGAAATTTCTAAGTATAAGGCACTACTGTATGTTAGCTTTGTCTTCCATTTTTTTCCCTCGCCTTCTCTGAACACGTTAAATATATCTATTAAATAGAAAGCGATTAAAAACATCAAAATTAAATAAATATCTAAGGAAAATTTAAAAAAAAATAGATATATTAAAAAATATATTGTAGTATCACACCAGAAAGATGATTTTGAGATTAAAATTTTATATCATTTTAAAAAAAATATTTGAAGAACGTAAAACATTATAAAAGTCCAGAAGAAAAAATTATTCTTTACCAGTTACGAATAGAAAAATTTCTGACTATTTAAAATGAAGTTGCAATATATTTTTGAAAATTATCAATTAGAAAATCAAATATTTTAATTTATGTAAATTAGATACAACATTGAAAACTAACATAAAGATTTAAATAATTAAGTATTGCTATTAAACTCTTGAAATTTTTAATCAGTAACAGACTGATGAAATAAAAAAAAAATTAAAAATCTTAGGTTTTGCTGGGAGAATGAGAACGGGCTACTTTAGAGAATGTGCGTGAGATAAATTACTCTTCCTTTCTCTTCTTGGCAATACAGTGATTTGAAATCATTCATTTTCTTTCTTAATAAAAAAAATTAAATCTTGATGATAAATGAAAAACTTACAGTGTACACTGAAAATTCGCTGCGCGCAAGAGTGCTTTGAAATAACCATTTTTAGGTTTCCCGCAGTGGCAGCATTTCGGAAGGTCTGCTTCCAGGTACTTTTCATATTACGCATGGTGAGATGTCCATGTAATATATATAATGCCGATATTATATTATAGCATAAATATCAGTTCTTTATAGTTTATATTATATTATATTATACATTTAAGCAAAGTATGGTGATAACAAATACAAATTTAAAAAAAAAAAAATCCAACATCACCACTCTCGGTTTCAGATAATTTTAGCAGTGTGTAGAGGTTAGATTCTTAGATTAGTGATGGTTTCGCCTTCAGGTAGATCCTCTTGTGTGCCTATTATTTGATATTTTTAAAAAGAAGTGGTCAACTGGGAGAAGATACTGCCATGAGAGGGTCTCCTACATTACTGTATGAACATCCATATAATTTTATGGCAAATATTTGGGTTGATTTTTATGACAAAACACTCAAAAGCTATCTGTTCTAGGAAATGCATGTTGAAGATAGACATTTAAGCAGAAGTGTCATCTTTATATGCAGTGAAAACAACGAAACAGATAGGTAGCCAACTAGTTTTAACAAGCGAAAGAGAGACTATGACGAACTGCCAGTGTTCAAGATTTTATCCACTTAGCCACTGGCATGGCTGTTTCTCCCAACAGAAAAAGAACTTCCCTTTTATATTCTGAACTAAAATTTAAATTAATATCAAATTGTAAGGATTTTAAGTTTTACTAACTTTTATTTTATTTTAAAACTTTGCTATCCTCTGTTATTTTCCATTTCCGGCCAGAATAAGCGCGAAAGAGAATTGTTTATGTAAATGAATTGCAAACTGTAGAAGTATTTAAGACACGGCTTTTAGCCAAAAGTAAGAGAAAGAGAGATGGACTTCTCGCTGCCTTTACCACATATATGCTTTTCATGTCTACCTTTAAGGCCAGAACTTAGTTCTCGCTGATATTTGAAGACATATTGTAGCCTTTGCAATCCGCTCACTAAATACGTAGTATTAAAAGGCCAGTCTTCGCGTTACTAATCTCTGTAAAGCATCTAAGTTCTTACTTAGTTAAGTTAGTTTATTTCTTATTTTATACGTTTTAGACCATAAGTGTTGGTCTTTGTATCCCGAAGTGCGGGAATGGTTGGACGCTGGGAGAAATAAAGGTTAAAGTTAACCCTAAATATCTTTGTTGCATTTTCTACACACGCACGAACATAACTTTGAGTAAGCTCCCTGTTCTTACTCAGGACTCCAGTTATGCTTTCAAAATCAAATAGAGGGAGCAGTAGTCCTGACAAAATGAACGCTTAAAATTTTAGGTAATCTGATTAAAATCCTTTTAGCTTCAATGTGTAAGTAATAAATACTTTTCAGTTTCATAACGCTCACTTTTACCGGTTAAAAATGAGCTTTTCATTAGTAATTAGAATATAATTTCCAAATTTCATGGGATCCATGTGATTCTTAAACAACCTAATAAATTTCGTATTATTCACAGCTAAGAATCTTAACAGTAATCTCAGTTAACGACGGCTGAAATTAATGCCTTAGTGTATAACTGGATTAACCATGAATATATCTTTGTAATTTAGGTTAAAATAACACATCGAATAACGAATATGGAAGAAAATATACAACAAGAATTAGCGTCCCAACTAGCCCTGCAAAAATTACAAACATTACGCTGGACTGGAAAATTTACAAACGTTATACTGAACTGCAAATGTTATAAATATTACACTGATTATTGTTGTTTAACTTCTCCAGTATCTTTGTAATGTTAATTCTAATTTGCGTATCTTTTTATATTCCTGAAAAAAATTCATGAAAATATTTCGGTAGATTTCGTTTGCTGTAATACGAATCAGAATATAAAATATCGCATTAAAAATATTTTTTATAAGTTAAAATTTTCATTGTGGAGAAACGAAATGATCTATAAGAAATATAATAAGATAAAGGTAAATTCATTTTAAAGTAGTTTATTCATTTTATTTACATTTATTTGTTTCTACGAGCATTAATTTTCTACAAATTTCTATACTTTATAGTACAAAAAGATAAATAGATGCAAAAAATTAAAATTGCCTTAAAATTGCCTAGATCTGAAGCTTCGCTTCTGTATTTAGCCAAATGTTTCTATTCAAGCATGCGTCCATTAATCAACAGGAAGAGTGTTTTGTCCTTAATTTTATAGATTTACTAATGATAAAAATCTTGCTTTAATATTTACAATAAAAGCTAAGATTTATTTATCTTCCCATTGCTCTCCATGCTTTTCAGAAATAAATTTCAAAAAAGTATTCAAAGCAAATTATAAAATTCCTTTGAGATTATAGAAAGATCCGTGTATCGATATATTCGTCTACAGATTATAAATAATCTTTAACTGATTTTTGTTTTACCAGTTTATTTTAAAAACGAATTTCGGTTCGTACTTTTTATTCCTTTTTCATATCCTCGAAGTCGCTTTGCCAAAAGAAAAATGAGATATCAATAAAATATTTTTATTATCAAAACTTCTTTTCTAACTTTCCATAGGTTTAAATTTGTTAAATAATAGCATGGAAAATGCGCTTAAAAGTTTAAAAGTTCTTGTGTTTCCTCCTTTAATTCGATTACAAATAAGAAAAATCAATTTTGTTCCCTTTTTAATACAATATTAAGCAATGCGTGCACTGAAAATTTAAAAGACTTCACTTCTGTGAAACCTAACGATTTGTGTTATATTTTAACACTCCTAAAGCTTTCTAAAGAACACTTTAAGCAGCAAACAGCAAACGTTACGAAAAATCAATATAAATGGAAAAATCGAAATACAAAGAAAACTGATTTATATCAGACGAGATGCATCTTTAATCAAAATGTTCAGAATTTTTTATAAAAAATATTGAAACAATTTACTCAGTTACTTTAATATTTCCAGTTTAAAAAAATGAGGATTAAAATTTTTCTTTCTTTAATTTCCGTATCTGATATTTAAGACTGCAAACTACTATTTCGTTTTTTCTTAAAATATCACATTTTATAAATTTATTTTTCAATACTGCAATAGCCTCTAAATCCTTTTTAATACCTTTTTTGTTCCTTATGCAATAATTTGAAAGAACATGAATTGGTGCTTCTTTTTTTTTTAATTTTAATTTATTGTTACTACTTTCGTAACATGTTACTTTGATTAAAAGTGCTTTTTTTGTTTTTATTACTAAAGGAATATTTAATATCTGATACTCTGCTTCGATTTCGCGAAAATGGATGTTGTTTTATTATTTGAAAAGTAACGTTAACTTTCGAAATACGATTTCTCTTTTCCTTGCTTAAATCTTTAAATCAAAGAATGTCTCCCAAATGTTTTGCTTCCCTTGTCCTTTATTCATTTCATTGCGAATTTTTTTTCATTTATTTTTAAACATTGACATATATAATACTAAAAGAAACAAAGCGATATTTTGCGTTTGAAAACTGCTTAAATGCAATCTGGTATTATTTTATTAAAAACATTCCAATTTTTGCAAAATATACGTTGCCGTTTTATCATTTAGGTACCGTGCTTTGTCACAATGCGAGAAATATATGTACATTTATGCAAATTCTTCAATATTTAATTTCTTCAGATGTAATACATCACAATAACATTTGTTGGCAACAATTTAAAAAGTGAAACGGACATTCAGAGTGATTCAACGCAGAATCACAAAACGAAAACAATAGTCCCTCAGGGACGAAGCCCCTTTGGACTAAAAATAAGTGTCTTTCAAATTTTACTTCCTCATTTATTACTGTATACTTTTGTTGCGCCAATCGGTTAGCTTGGCGACTTCGCAAATTATGAAATCCTCATTTTGAAAATTTGGAAAGAAACCAAATAACACTTTATTGAAAAATTCAGGTTCAAGTTTGGAGGATCTTTTGGACTTCATCTTGATTAGGATTAAAATTTGATGCTTTTAAATGCAGAGTGGCCATAAAATAGTTTGTCTAATTAATGATGACGTAAGGAACTTTGGAAATGATACCTTTCACTTACAGTTTATGTAACTCTAGTATTTCACAAGGAAAACACTATAGGGATGGAATGGTGTTGCAAAGCGAACACATATAGAGATAAGAGCTTTTAAACAGTGAAACAGCAATGCAGAGAAAGTCGTCAAACCCAAAATAGAGAAAAGAGAGAGAAAGAAATAAAGGCGAAGAAAAATTTTTTACGTACTATCAGATGTCATAATTTCGAAGCACAGTCGCGATGGCTGAGTGGTATGGGGAGAGGAAAAAGTTGATGTTAAACTATATTCAGGCAATTATCATCTTTATTTGCAGATTTGCAGTACACTAGAATAACTCCTTGTAGACAATATACTCTTTAATCATAGCAATTACGATAATTTCTTATATGCACAGGTAAAAAGCTACAATGCCATTTCATGCCAATAAGCAGCAGCATGGAAAAATAGCGTGTTGCCAGCCAGAAAGCGTAAGCGAAAGCAAAGGAAGATGGAAGGAAGTGATAGTTTCAGTTCGAGTTAGAGAAAGTTTTGGTTTACAATTATTTGACTGGGCACGAGGTATCAACATTAAAACGTTATGCAATATGGAAAGATCTCGAATTTGGGAGAACAGATGAATTTAGGAGAATAGCACCAAATTCTCATCTGCTCATATATAAAATAAAAATATGTAGATATGCATTATAATTTAAATTAGCCATATCTCATTAATTCCTAATGTTAATTTGGGCATTTCGCCTTTCTATTCTAAAAATTCTTTCTCTGATTTGCATTATTTCTAGAATAATCCATAGCATATGATTTTCATGCGAAGCTGGTGACGTAAATGGAACTAAAACTCAAACAGCCAATAATAATTTTATAGCATTTATTAATAATCCCATCAAATGCATTGAAACAGAAACTACTCATTCTGAATTAAGATTTCATCCTGAACAGAAGGCAGTTTGCTTCTACCTCTGTTCCCGGTAAGATGCTGCTTGTTGCTATTCTTTCTTTGCAAAACAGAAAAAAAAATTACTGGAACAGTCATGACTAATGTGCCAAGTATTTGTGGCAGCAAAATGTTTAAATGTAATAAAAGAAATATGATTTTAATCCACTACGACTGTGACTTATTGCATCTAGGTATGTGACTTCCAAGTTTCTTCTTAATTGTGGATCAACTATGCATGCTTCAACGTCTATTTGCATCATTCCCAAATCATCACATATACGCGCACCAGTGTAATGTCACACTATTTATGAAGGATCATACTGATGTTGTCATTTCTAATCCCCATAACGAATTCAATTAACTGGACAAAATAAGAAGTATGAAGTTTAATTGATTTTAATTACATAATACATCTCTAGTTTGTAACTCTAAAGTTACCAGGTATGAATTTGTATGTATTTTGTATTTTCTAAACTGCTACTATATACCTCAAAAATTCCGTTTTCATGTAATTCTTCAGTCTATAAAAATATATTGAGAAGCATAACGCTGCTGATTGGTATTAGCAGAAATTTTGTGGACTGAAATAGTGCATTAAATCATTTACCTAGTTTATGTATTAGTTTCTAAAAATTGATTGATAAAGACAACGAAACCTAACCGAGTATCGCTTCGATTTTAAGTAAATAATATAAATAAGAATTCATTTCCCATTATTATAACAGCTTTCTGAAGCCAATTCACTTCACATTACTATAACAGTTTTCCGAAGCCATTATTCCTTGAATACTCAATCGCAAACCATTTTATCTTCCTGAGCTTCTTACAAAAGACGACAACAAGAGTAATGTAAATTCCAGAGAAATTCGCACTCTTTTCTAAAATGCAAAAAAAGGTGAAATACGAAGAATCTGTGTGAAAATACTATGCCAATCTGTCTTCAGCGAACATATTACCCTCCCCTTCTTTCCTTACTTGATGTTACAGGACACTAACCTACGAGTCTCAAGTCTCATCTCTTACGAGAAAATCGAGATAGCAGCCAAGAATAGAGGGGAACACTTGAGGGAGGGGCAGAACAGAGAAGAGAAGGAAGACGCTCCTTCGATTACTGTGTGTTGTGGTGAATACCTCGCCATGGGACCAATTTCCCCCAGACGTGTTGGGAGCAGTTCGTAAGCTTCTTTTTTCTTCGGTTTTTGTCCTTTTTGTGTTCTCGTTATTTATTGGGATGAGGTAAGTCTTCGAAGGAGAAGAGATATCCTGTTTCTTCTTTATAAGAGGAGTCGGATTAAAACGAACTTCTTTTAATTGAAAGACGCTATAGGTAATGTTTGCAAAGCCCCTTTCACTTTTTTGATGATAGTTAATGTATAAAAGAATAGGAGAGTTTTATTGGTTAGTTAGATAAATGATTCTTTCAGAAAACATTGCTGTAATTTTAGGCGCATTAATGTTTCTTCAATTATTCTGGGGAGGAGTGTTGACATTCTAAAGAGTAAAAGAAGAAGATTTAAAAAGAAGTTTTACATTATAAAGCAAAGTTACATTTTAGAATTACAGGACTTCAATAATTTTTAAATAAGGATTAATTAAATTTTAAATTAGGCAAAACAATATCCTTAGATTGAAGTAGACTTTATATAATTTTAATTGCTCTACGAATTTCGAAGGCCATCTAACGTATGTTTCTCTTCTTCAAGAGCGCAAAATTGTTTTCAAATGCAGAAATATCAAACAATAAAATATACAATCTAATGGGCGGAGGTTTCTTGCGCCCATTAGATTGCATATTTTATTTTTTGTATTTTATTATAAACAATAAAGTAGAAAAATTAATGGGCAGAGGAAAACTCTAATCTAAACTCTAAGCTCTACCATCTCTCGAGGAAATCAATAATAAAGCAGAAAAATTTTAATTTGAGAATTTTGAAAACATGGTCAGAACCTGGATTGGAATTATTTTCATTATCCAAAGAAGCTATATGTTTGTGAACGGGAAAGATTTCAGGCAGATCCACTTCATCAATTTAAGTAGCTCTGTGAGTAGTTTTAGTGGAGCTAAGTAAACATTTAATCAAGTTGCCATTCAAGCTCCTGAGTTAGCTATGAGGATTTATTCGAACATTGTACCTCTGTTTTTGATGCGAAATATGCTACTTTTTCATTAAAGAGACATCAGTGTATGTGTAGACACATTATTTCCGGATGATATTTTTTAATGGAAAAGTACCCGAAAATTTTAAGCTCTTTTTAGCCTGACCGATATGTCAAGTCGCATTAAAAATGTCCTGTAAATTTCTCAACAATTAAACTTAGAGGTGGAATCTTTAAGAATTCAGCAATCAATTTATTAGGCCAATAAAACCTTGAATGGTGAATTTGTGGAGAATCTCTGCAGTTTTATTACTGATAGCAAAATGATATTGGAGGAAAACATATTTTGTAATGGTTATTCCTGATTGCAGAAATATCACTCATGCCGATTACAAGCAGAGCGCATAAAATTGCTAAACTGTCGTAGTTTAACCGGAGTTCGTTGTTGGCTAGCAGGCCAGTTGTATTTTATATTCGTAAATATTTTCCATGTGTAAAAGTAATATCAGACCGTTTCCTGCGAAAAATCTCTGAAATAGCGTCGTTTCATGCGCAGATATATTCAGCTAACTTACGATTCGTGTACTGTGACATATCCAGCTAAGTAACGTACAAGACAAAGAAATCGGATGTGATTTAATACTTACAAACATTCGTAATTTAATTAAAATTTGAAAATGGTAGTTTAAGATCTTGTACTATTCGCTATCATAAAGCTAAACTCATCTTACTAGGAAACATGGTGGCTTCTCGTACAGGCGTGAATAATACCAGCTCATCAGAAGAGTAAAATAAACTCTTTATTATTCGTCAAACTCTTATATAAATACAAATGCACGTACTTCCTGTGTACAAACACCGACGACTTTCGGTGAAACTTAAGAAAAATTTAACAATAAATTCAAGGTAAATAGTAGTGCTAGACCAATAATTTAGTTTAAGGTAACTAGAGTGACTCAACTACTTACCTGATGATATACTAATTAAGTAGTCAAAACGGCGTACCGGCAACTCAATGTAACAACAACGAGGCCAAATTAGTAGCGTGCGCTGGCTAGCAAAATCGCGCTTTGAATAAACTTTTAGTTTGTTTGTTTTTACTCTCTATTCACTTAGCTTTAAATTTGCATCCTGGCGAGGTAATGCGACTCGAAAATGAGAAGTTCAGGAAAGATATCAAACTTAAAATAATTTCTTATGCAAACTAAGGTAAACCCTACAATAGAACCATATATACAGCAGCAGTTTAAATGATGTTAAGAAATTTTATTGTTATGTTACATTTTGAAACTGGTGGAAACTACACGAAATATGTGCAGCTAAAGAAATTAAAGAAAACAATATATAAACAGTAGGAAAAGAATTAGTTTCACTAATTACATGAATATTCATAAAATTGCTAATTCTTAAAAAAATCAACAGTTTTTCTGAATTAGAGCTAAAATACGGAACTCGCGATATGTATAGAAAATGTTCTGTGAATGTTCTTGATGCTACTGGAAAATTTAGAAATAAGTTGCATGGCAATTTAAAATGACATATTAGCATTTTTCATACTGGTTGGTATTGTATTGTTATAATTTGGGAGATAAAGGATTTACCCCCTCCTAGTTTAATACAATAATTTCCTCCTTATTTTTACCATTATGGTGGGACATTCACAAATTAATGCATTTACCGGCAGTGGCCATTACCTATCTGTAATTTTGCCATCTCATTAGCGAGAACATTATCCAAGGTGGATCGGCGAATATTTGGAAAGGAGATATGCAAACAATACCGAACCCACATCTTAGAATTTGGACTAGCTATAAGCCTTTGCTAATTACTAAACAGTTCAGGGCAATAAAATCCTACTTACTGTCAGTGGAAAAGACACATCTGAGTTGGTAAAACGAAGACATAGCCTTCAGCTATAGTAAAGTTGAAAATGTTTAATGTATTTTCCTTTCCCCAGACTATTTAATAGCGAATAGAGAAGGGCATTTATACTGATTATTATTATTATGACAAATGTTCGATCCTAATATTAATCCACATAATGAACGCTACATAAACATTTTACCCTTTCGTTGAAAGAAATTAAGAAACAATTTTGTTTACAGTATGTTTACAGAAATCTAAAAATTAATTTCTTTGGATTTTGAAATGTAGTAATGTGAAATGTGATTCTTAAAAAACAATGCAGAAATTCTAGAATATTGTGTTTATTTTCGTAATCACATCTGGCATTTCTTGTTGTTAATTTAATTTACGAGACGGACTATATTGTTTTAGATTAAAATACTTATCGAGAAAATGCAGATTGATTCGAGAGTTATTTGAAATCCTGCTCTGAAATTTTATAGTGCTTTAATTTTTAACAATATGAAACAAATATAACGGGATAAAGATAACTGCAAATTATTCGCGGGATCATTAATTATTTCTGCTCAGTTTAGCAACATAAATACTGTAGCGAATAAATGGCATAAGATAAGGTTCTCAACACAACATTAAAGCATTTTGGAAAGCTGTTCAATTTTCAGTTTGGGAGTCATCGTAGTTGTACGTGACTTAACAAGAAGACATTGATTATCCTGTAATCAGAAACTGAATTGGACCATACTTAGAGGGCATTAAAATCTCAACTCTAAAAGCATCCTCAGAAAATCTCCAACCAATTTTAACGTAACCAGTAAACGAACGTGGTAGGAGACTCCAGCCGGGAAGCCATTCAATAAAGATCGTAATCATTCGCGCTCTCTTAGTTCCTAAACTGCGTTTTAAATCTGTCGTATTAACTTTAATTCAACGTTACCCGGTAGAGATAGTGGTGGATATTGTCAGGGTCTAGAGTGCTTATTGCCAGACAAGGATGGCAATTTGTTGCGGAATTTAAAGCTCTCATTATAGCGCGTGGCCCTGTAAAGTGCTCTGGGATGAAATTAAGTCGTATAACACGTTGGTGATACTCCGGCCCCTCTCGCGAGTGACGAGTACATCCGGGGAGGGAGAGTAAACAGCAGGAGGGGCTCAAGATTTGTAGGTGCTTGAAGTATCCGTGTAAACACACATTTTGTGAAGACAACGTTGGGAAGCATGTTGACGGAGATAAGGGTACAGAGAAATTCCATCGTTTCAAGCGAATATCATGATGTCAGTTCTAGTGGAACTCGAAAGACGTGTGACAACAAACACTTGCGCTTCAGGACATTTGAAATCTGGATCCGAACTAGCGGTGAAGCGTTTAGCTAACAAATGCGAAATCTGGTATTTGGTTTAGAGGTACTGAAAGCATACCACTGAAAACTACTCCTCTTGTAGCTTAACTAATGAAGACATTACGTTCAGTTTATTTCTCACGTTTGTAATCTAAATTAATTTGTCATATGTAGGTGATTTAGAAAGCATAAAACAGAAGAAATATTTATTAGGTTTGATTAAAGGTATTTTCTTCCTCTTTCCAACATGCCTTGGGGGTGTAACGGTAGCACACATGGTGCGTATTCGAGAGGTCCAGGTTCGAGTCCCGGCAAAGCCATTGTACATTTTTCATTTCTCCTGCTTAAAAAAAGAAAAAATAATAATAACTCTACAAAGTTATTTAAAAAAAAGAAATATAATCATGTTTTGGTTGTATGCAGTTTTGACGCAACTTTGTATTACACAGTTTCATAATTCTCAATTTAAACATCTCGTATTATATCAATATACATACATATAATAAAAAGATGTAATAGATTTTAAAGTTTAGTCAATTAATTGACGCGGTATTGTCTCAATTGGTCGTCAGTTGAAACGCGTGGAGGTAATATTTCAATGAAAGGGGCACGGTTTCCTTTTTCCCTGACGAGACAACTATGCAACTCTCACTGAGATATTACCATTTTTGTTTATTGTATACCTTATTTTTATTGCAACTTCAGCTTTTCCCATTTTGCCAAAATTTACAATTTTCTAGGCGTTATTTGAGTTATATTTTCATGTGAAGTTTTGCTTATGATTTTAAGTTTTAATTGTATTTAATGTGTAATTTTGGCACTAACGTGCTTCTTCGAATAGGATTTCAGAGGGTTTAGGGTGTACTATAGCTTTTGCATTCTTACTTGTTAATATATATATATATATATATATATATAGGGTAAGAAATATGTAACTCTGAATTACTCTTTAAATTAGCAATAGCCCCTTAATTCCTATTTCTAATTTGGGTGCCTTCCCCTCTCTATTCCAAAAATAGTTATAACTCTCCGAAAATGCGTCATCTCTAGATCAGTCCATATGATATTACTTAATAACGCTGATGACATTGTAGCAACATTAGGTTATTTCGAAAGCAGGAGATATGAAAAATGAGTAATGGACTCGAACCACTGATATCTCGTATACGCGCCGAACGTATTCGATCCACTACGCCACGAAGGCATGCCAAGAAGGTGGGAGAAATACAAGTAGCTACGCACTTTGCTTCTTCCTCTGTTTTAAAAGATGTTGCTTGACGCTTATGTTCCTATAGCAGTAATACCTAAAATGTAACAGTTCTGAAACAACGTGATTAACGTGACATGATTAACGTGATTAACGTGACTAGAGAACTGTGACCGCGAAAGGTTTAACTATAATAAAAGAAATGTTGTTTAAATCTGCTACGACTGAGTCTTATGGCATCTATATGACAAGATTCTTCTTCATCCCGATTTAATATGTGTGCTTCAACATCTATCTGCGTCATTTCTAAATCTTGCAAATATTAAATATAAAATCCTCGATACCAAATATGATTTTAAACACATATTACAAATTTGCGGATTGCCAAAAGTTAATATCAGGTGTTTCAATATAGCTGCCGAAAGTCCTATGTTTTATTGACAGGGTATATTTATAAAAATAAAATTTACAAAGGTGTTCTGCCAATGCAAATTTTGACATATTTAATGTTTTTTTTTTAGTCCAAAGGGGAAATTTGAATTTGAACATTGAAAATTTTCACCCGAATAAGGGCATCTGGAAGCCCAAATTTGGAATTTGTTTTATTATCAATTTCATATTTTGTAAAACGAATTTTTGATTAAGAAACTCAAGGATTTCGAAGCGAGCAATGGCAACGTTCTACAGAAAAAAATATTTTTGTTTCCAGCCCTCGAGACTGTGGATCGGAAATTCTAAAGATATGTTCATTTTAAAATTATTTTACGATATTGCTCTTGAACTGAATTTTCTGATTTAAGTGCGAAGAACATGGTATTTAATAAATTAAGGTAACACACAAAATGCTAAAAAAAACGCCCGTTGGACGTAATTTAAAATTTGAAACCTTTCGGATTTTTTATTTTTAAGTTAATAGAACGCTTATAGAGATCTATAAAAGTAACACCAGGTAGGTATAAAAAAGAAAAAAAACTCAGGTTAAGGAAACCATACCTTAAATTCTACGTGTATGAATCGTTGTTATAAGTAAAAGTCAATAACTTCTAAGCATATCAAAGCTAACAAATTCTGAGTGAAAAATTAATAGTCTGCTAATTATCCCAGAAAGTCTCTGAATCGTGAAGGAATAATAGTGTAAACGTATGACAAATAATATTTAATAAACATAGCAACCAAATGGAAAGTAAAAAGCTCGTTAACGATTTATTAATTTGTGCTTCTATTTTAAATAGCATGCATAGAATTTTCTCTTTTCTTCGGTAGCGCTGAACGAAAAGCATTAGATTTAATTTTATTTTATAGGAAGCGCTTGTCATAATTATTGATCGCACAATTTAAGGAAATTAAGGACAAGTTCAGTTTCAAAATAAATACCTAGTTTATTGTCATGCTTAATGAATTAAATTTAAAATAACGGAGAAATGCATATATGTGGGACACAATCGGATAACGGTTACTGATTACTGCCCTGAAGGGTCCGGGCTCGAATCCCTGAGAAAGCATGGTTGTTTGCAAATGTATAATGTATCTGCGGCATGGGGGCACTCAAATTATGTGGTGAGCCGGAGGGAAATGGATAAGAGATACCCGGAGAGATACACAAAGTGCTGTGCTTTAAAACTGGGAAAGGATCTGAGCTTAGTCATACTCTCACCGGTATGATACATAAAACTGTTGCCAACGACAACCACAGTTTTGACTCCTTGGTTTCGTGGGCTCGCCTTTTTTTTCAGACAAGGAAAATTAGTCACAACAATAACAATGCATTTATGCAAATTTGCTGATTTGCGTTCTTTTTACTACAATAAGCCGGATATTTACCACATCAGATCAATGATAAACATTCTGCAAATCTTCAATGTAATCAGATAATTAACATCATTCATTTAAATGCATTACAGGTTTATTTTTTAGGCATTCAGGTTATTTTGGTTAATTAATTTATTGGTTAATTAAAATGAAAATTTGATGAACTATTTTATTAATATGCATTAATTAGGATTTTCTTTTATTTTTAGTTACAGAACAAAGCCCACTGAATTGCATCAAAAGATGTTAATTATGGTTACTTAATTTTCTCTATTTAAAATTACTTAATTATATGCACATAGTCAATAAACCATCCAATCTCTTAACTATATTTATGGCAAAATAATTAATAAGCGACTTCTTTCAGCACCAAGTTTCTAAAATATACCATACTTACAGAAATGCTCCCTTAGGGACAACAATAATACCATTCTTGGGATTATCATTTACAAAAACTTAAATATTGCATTTCTGAAGTTGATATTTAAATAATTGACTTTAAATCCACTTTGAAGTCAGAACGATGCATGTCTGTTAAGTCCGCTTATAAAACTTCTAGCGGAATAAAAGGAAGTGTGAATTGTAAACATTTTTATTTGTACAAATATAATATTTCTAATGAAAACTAATATAAAAGTTTATATCGAGTTACAATATGACGATCTGCTCAAAATGGAACAAGAAAATAATAAAAAGATATTTGTTGAGACCGATTTAAAATTAGAAGAATTTTTTTTCCAATGAGATAACTGATTTGTCGTTTATTTTATTTATTTATAAATTATTCATACTTATGCTTAATATCTCATAGTTTTGTTGTAATTTTTCATAACATAATGTACGCATTATATTGTTAAAATATGTTTGATATTTCTGGAAAGTAACAGAAGGAATATTTTCATTGATATTATTATAAATAATACCCGAGAATGGGCTGGGTATACAAACGTATTTGTAGTTTTATCCATGTGTAACGTGAATTCGAGAGCCATGGTGTCTTAAAAATTTCTCCACGAAGACAACCATTTGCTTAGCGCATCTCCCTAATATCATTTTCAGTAATAATCAAACAATCCAATTAAATCTAAAGTACTTGCCTGAACTTACACAAAGTATTCAAAGCTTTCTGTGAATTAATTCCATGTTGAGTGAAGTAACGCTTTATATTATTGTATAATAGAATGAAAAGAATACTGTTTTTTAGAATTCATTAATCATCGTTGATGGCGTAATTTTTTATTTGAAATTGTATTTTATTATTTCATTTAAGATTATTTCTTTTTGTTTCCTTTTTATCACCAAACATTAACTTCAAAATCAGGAATTTTTATTTTATAACATTCCACCTACCACTTTATTCTACGAATTTCCTTTCATCATTGCATTATATGTAACTACATAAGCTCATATTTATCATTTCCTAAAAACATTTTACCTCATCAACATCAGATGCACGCAAACGCAGCATGATCCGAAGATGTACAATGTATCTCTTTCCACTTTAAAGCAGCCTAATTTCAATTCTTATCCATTCTCCTCTCAGCCGGTGGATTAAAACAATACCGATACATTAATAACCCCAAAATCCTTATTTATCAACAACTGCCAATACAGCCTTCCTTTTCAAAGACGCTCTTTTGGAAGCGAGAGATGAGAGAGAAGGGAAGCAAATCCTTTTGAATGATGGCCTAATGCTTTGCAATGGTCTTGCCTCGTTCTTAGCGCCGCGGATAGCAGCTACTCTTCTGCAAGATTCCCCAAATCTATCATTCTTAGTGTCACGTTGAACATTTTCTACACTCTGAGCATTCGCAAACCTACAGGAACGCCGTCAGAATATTTACGCTTTGAATTTTACAAATGTAAACAGCCATTTCTCTCCCCTTTGATCCGTGTATAGCAATTCAAAGTGAGTGCGGTGTACGAGGGAGATTTCTTGAGGGTGAGGGATATGATCTATATATTTATATGTGGCGTATTTATTTCCCACCTAAAATGGATGTGAGAATGTGTGCGATTCATTTGGATGAGACCTACAGTGAACAGTATATCGGTATACAAGAAAGTGTAAATCGATATTGGAAATGGGATGCTGAAGTGGAAGAAGAGTATAAGTATAGATGATGGCTTCTTCAAAAGCGATAAATTCTTCAGTCTGCCATCAGAAATTTAAGAAGGTTCGAGCATTTTGTTTCAAATTTTGAACATGCCATAAGAAGGTTTGTATTATGGATAAGATGCAAGCTTAGGCAAGGCCTGTATTAATTTGATGTATTCTTTCCCATGATTGAACCACGAAGCTCATTGAACGTATGTGAAAAATATATATGTATGCTAATATTTAGCACTAATTCAGTTTTTATGTGCCCACGTTCAACCGAAAGTAGGAAAGCTCTAATAAAGAACAAGATAACCATTTTTTCTGATGATATTTTGCAAGAAAGCAGTATGAGCTTCCATATAAGAGTGCCTTACGTGTGTGAGATTGATATCATGATAGTTTCCATAAAATAATAATTAGGTAGTTTAAATACATTAGTTTTAAGTAATGCAAGGCAAAAACGGTTTCTTTGAAGAAATAAGAGATTAATTATTTTTCTTTACATATATTTTAAAAACTGCGCTGTTCCCGTAAGACGATTATGGATTATAAAAGAACACAGCATGGAGGAGGGGCAATCTTTTTATTTAGCACCTCGACAAAAATCACCTTTTATATCAAATCGCGGCTTTCGTGTCTTGATAGACTATAAAGCATTGCTGTATGAAAGAAACATTTGTTGCAAGCCTCGCACACAAGCTATCCATTAAAATAAATGACCAGCATGTCTTAATAATTAAGTTACCTCTTTAATGAATAAGTGGGCAAGTGCCTACATGGCATTGATTTCCGATGACGTAAAATAAAAATATTTTTCTCACACGCTTTGTAATTTTGTACAGCTAGTTTTGAATAGCTTCATATTCTACAAATTTAATTTTAGAGGAGTAATTCTTAAACTAGTAGTTTTGTCAGAAGAGCTTATCTTGAAATTTCTTGAAATATTAATTTGAAATCTGCAAACTATTATCAAATTCTAGTTTCCTTTTAATTTACTTAAATTTCAAATTTTGATTTTTTTCAACTTTTTGAAACATTAACAATACATTTTTCGATATATGATAATAATACTAGCGGGCTGCAGCCTTAGCAAAATTTATAAGATTTATGAACCCCTGAAAAGCAAATGTATAAAAACATTTCAATATGAACGAAATCAGTTCATTCTTTCCAAGCAACAACAAATTCGTAAATACTTTTTGTTGTTGTTGCTAAACCAGGAAACAAAAACTTTTGACACTTCAGGTTAATATGTGTAACGTCATGATTTAAATTTAATGCAATATAACAACTTTTTCTCAATACAAATAAAATGATTAATGTGAGAATAACATGTCGTGTCTGACGAATCATTTTCGACCTACGGTGACGTCACATGCAATGGCGGGCTTTCTTCAACGTCAGAATATGACATTATATAATAATGTAATATGTTTAAAGTTTGGCAGCATTTTTTTTGTTTCATATTTTCTAAAACTTATAAATTTTTTATTAACAAATTCCACGACTGAAAGCGAGCAGCAGCCACACTTTTCGAAAGAAAGCATTTTTATCTGCAAAGAGAGAGACTGCTTCCATTCTGAAAAAAAGAATACGAAAATTAGCGTTTTCAGAGTTTTTAATTAATATCTCGGCTGATTAAAGTCGTGCGAAGATGGCAAAAGTCAAAATGGCTTCCCTCGAATTTTCGAAACCCGGAGTGATATATTAAATGCTTGCGAATACTATTTTTATTTCATATTTTGTGGAACTTAAAAATGTTTTATTAACAAACTCTAAGATTTGAAACCGAGCAGTGGCAACGCTTCTCAAAATAAAACAGATTTTTATTTCCAACGAGCAAGACTGTTACCACTCGGAAAATGTGAAGGCGGAAATTAGCAGTTACAGAGTTTTTATTTAATATCTCGGCTGATTAATGTCATACGAAGATGAAAATGGTCGACATGGCTTCCCACGAACGTTTGGAATCCGAGTCTACCTCTCTCGAAACTCAACTGCCAGCCGTTCCGGACGAAATGATGCCACAAACAAACAGACGTGCACAAATTTTAATAGTATAGATAATAATATAAAGTTTCGAAATTCCAATTTTCTTCCGCTGATAAACAATTTACGTAAAAATGGTATGCATACGTGGGACAATTATTTTACTGTAGTAATTTATTTCATAAGCTGTGTTAGGAAAACAAAACTTCCTTTTCCTTTCGTCTTCCCTCACAATAGTCGTTAATTCTGGAACTCTATGCTAATTATATTTATGCGGGCTTGAAGTTTAGGTTGCAATTTTCTTAACTGTAAACTGAGATTAGTAAAGATTACTTCTATTTTATCGAATTGCTCGTATCCTTAGCTGTAAGTTTCTTCTGACTTCTGCCTTTGTTCACGAATTAATAATTGTTTGGCTAGCAAACGTTGAATCTGAATTCTGTAATTAGGGCTGGCTTACTTACCCATTTCTTGGGAAATAAACATTTGTTAACGGGTTTAAACTACCTGTTTATAGTTATTCGAAACTTAGCGTTTTTTAAATATTGCGTTGTAATAAGTATTTCGTTAAAGAAATAGCATTGCATTTTAAATATTGCTTTAAGGAAAAAAAATACTGATAAATCTGCGTGTATGTTATATATGTATGTTTCTGGCAGTGTGAAAAACGACGGCATCTATGACCATGAATTTTGAATAACGTAGTCCTCCATCCGAACATACATGGACTCCAGAATTTTGAATTTCGGATTTTATCTTCATACTTTGTAAAATTTTAATGATATTTTGAGTAATAAACTCAGTGGTTTAAAAGTGAGCTGTGGCAACATTGTTCGGAATAAATATTTTTTTTTTATATTCCGTGCGTGATACTCTATATTGAAAATTCTAAAGATATGCTGTTTTTAAATATTTTGTGATTTTTCTGTTGAATCGAATTTTACATGGCTTTTACTCACATTTACATTCTTTTAACGTAAAAGTTTAAACTTTTACATTAATTTTACTTACATTGTAAGTGAAAGCAACATAATATATAATTAATAAATTTAACACACAAAATGTTAAGAGCAAGAAAGACAAAAAAAGTTTTGGAAGCCATCTTACTAAGAAAACTGAACTTTGATATGATGATCTGAGAAAAGACTGAAAAAAACAGAAAAATGTATGCCAACACTGCATCGGGAATTCTAAACATATGATGCTTTGCTGCCTTTAAAATTTTTGTGATTTTCCTGTTGAATTGTACATGGCGTAAGTACCTAGAAATTGATGCTTAATACTAAAGCTGAAAAAATAACAGGAAATAGGTTAACAGGAGTTAATGCAACAGCAGACTGGTAGACTGTGATCTCAGCGAGAGCTTAAAAATATCTTAAAAGACCCTTTTGGGGCAACCCTTAAAATCTAAAACCTGTCAGATCTTTTTTTGACTGCAAATAATTTCGTATAATTTCATTTTGCTTATTGTGTGTTACTTGGATTCGTTAATTTTAATTTGTATTTCGAATTGAAAGCACCAATAAAGTTGTTTAGTTGTATTTTTTTATGTTATTGTAGTGTTCATTTTCCTTCAGAATTTGCAGTAGAAAGTGGAACGAAATTTTTTCTTGCAGATTTAAATGTTAGATTACATTATTTGAAGAAAATTTGACTTTCACCGTAAACATTCTTCCTTGGCAACAAATAATCTTCAAGGCAAATCAAGTAATTAACCAATGAACGTAATCTTGTTTCTTTTAAAATATTATCATATTAAAAATTTTATTTATATGATTCTGAAATAACAATGTGAAGGAAAAGTGGCATGTATAGAACAAGGCAACAAAGAACTAGATTTAGTAAAATTGACAGCATTTATAAATTATATCACTTTCATAGAAAATGTAATGTTATATTTGCGGAAATTGTTACAACGTTTATGGGAGATAAGTCAGGTAAACCGGAAAGCTAGGAAGTTGAATCGATTAATTATTATGGCTGAAATAAAAATTCATGCTGCAAAACATAGCATTACTTTAAAATAAATTGTTGAAGAAATATTATTTATCTGCTCTTTAGATTTTAAAATCATATCTATTTTAATTATAATATCTTCTATAAATCTAGCTACTAATCAGGGCTTTTAGACTTTTTAGCTCAGACGCAATTAATTAAGTTCAGCTGTATTTTCACCTATTTAAGTATTACAAAAGGTGCAATTAATTTGCAACCGTTTGCAGAAAAAGAAGTGCAAAATATTTTAACACATTCGCTGCTGTCTACGAGAATACTTGTAGCTGGTAAACTGAATTTACTTGACATCTAAGAGATAACTCGTTATTGATCACCTTACAAAAACCTACAGCTGCATGTTTCTCCGTAGCAAATTAGTGAAATATCTAAGTGCTTAGCATATAGGAAGGTACTAAATTATATACTTGGGGAACTGAAATGGATCATTTATTTCTCACAGCGTAGATATAATAACTAAAAGTTTAGAATTGTAATACAGTTTTTTTTCTCTGGGCGGGAGTTTTTGGGAAACCTTACGAAATGTATGCTCAAATTCTCATTCATATTTAGTGACTCGTGTAAGACTAATTGAAATTAACGTATCACACCTACATGAGTATTACTTGAATATGCAGAACGGATCACTATTATATATGTATCTAGTTCCTAGTTATCTCGCAGTTGGTAGAGGGAGCAAAAACTTATTTCATATGGCAAATGTAAGTATACTTGTGTGAATTTTGTTACTGCTAAACGTAAATTTGATATGTATGTTTAAATAAAATAATAGAAAATATTTTAAAAGTATAAAAACCCAGATAGGATCTTGGCGCATGTCAACGAGAACACCATTTCAGCTTTCGTAACGAACATGTTACGCTTAATTTTACAACAAAATTTACTTATTATTCATTTTTATTCCTTCAAAAATAAGAAAATTATATTTATTCTTTACTTAATTTTTCAATCCCATTTAGATTCTTGTAATTACATACAACAATTTGCGTTTTAGTCCAAAGGGACAATTTGCCCATAAGTAATTTCGTTTTGCCATTTTGCGTTGATTGACTACAAATGTTGTTTCTCCTTTCAAATTATTGCCACAAAATATTATCGCCCTGTATTATATTTAAAGAAATAAAATAATGAAGAATCTGCATAAACGTATATACGTTTCTCGCATTGTGGTAAAACAACGGTACCTAGAGCCATCGAATTTTGAATAACGTAACCCTCATGCGAATATGGGCAAATTTGAAATTTGGAATTTGCTTTATTATTGATTTCACATTTTGTAAGACTTCAACGAATTTTTGATTAACAAACTCAAGGATTTTGAAGCGAACAATGGCAAAGTTGTACAGAAAGAAAAATCTTCAGCGCGCGAAACTGTGTATCGGAAATTCTAAAGATATGGCTCATTTTAAAAGTATTTTGCGATATTGCTCTTGAACTGAATTTTAGAATTTAAGTATGAAGACCATGATATTTAATAAATAAAGGTAACACACAAAATGTTCAGAAAAACGCTTCTTTGGACTTAATTTAAAATCTGAAACATTTCAGATTCTTTCTTTAAATTTTAATTCATTGTTCATTTTCTGAAATACAAAACCACATCCATAAACTCAGTAATCTAATTTTTACATCAATTAAAATCATTATTAACCTTTGCAGAAATTCACATAAACATAAAAACCAGTTTTAGTATTATTTTAGTATTCTGTTATTTATTACATAAGTATTTGATTAAAAGGGCAAGCTTATCTTCTTCATTAGAGTAGGGGAAATTCTTTCCTAAGTAATTTCAATCAAACTTATTTAGGAGCTTAACGTGAAAATTTAGTTAATAAAAAATCTTTACTTAAGTGTTCTAGAAAATAAATTTCCTACCAAACAACAGAATCCACTCAGACCTATTATGTCTTTGGCAGAGAATATTCAAGAGACTCATTTTAAGTTAAAAAAATAATCTTAGGTTAATTTATCAATGAAAGCATTAATGCAAAACCATGATTTAATAAAATTTAAATTTTAAAAAGGCAGTTGGAATTTCTTTTTCCTTCAAGTAAAGTTTTTTTGAGGAGAAAAGGAATATTTAAGATTGGTAATTTTAACCCTTATTGAAAGCAATATTTTTAAATTTTTTTCCACTGTTTATATCGATAAATCTATGGAATTGTTTTCTAATTTGATAAAATCTATATGTAATATTTGGGATTTATAAGTACTATTTAGATCGATGAGCTAAGTTTTTTAAAATTCCTCTGAACGTTCTAAATCCCACATATCAAATGATACAGTTTCAGATCGCTAACATAATGCGACTAATTTAGCGTAAGCAAAATTCTCATTAAAGCTATTCTACAGTCCAAAGTAATCAAGAGCGATGTTGATAAGTGTACAGAGTCTCTTATACTTGGGTAGCATAAATTAGCTATGCGAAAGATTAACTAAAAGATAATGCGAAGGATTATCTTCAGGACTTAGTTACTACAAAAAATCAGAAGAAGGGTGTAAAGAAGCCTTTGTTCACTTAATGTAATTTCACGGATGGCCCCACTTTTGCGTACGCAAAGCCAAAAGTTCTAGTTTGACTCAAAGCAGGCAATGCTGAATTAAAATAAAATGTAGTAAGTTAAGCCTAACGGGTCACAGGATAATTTTACGCACAGGAAGGCTCTGACTTGTGGAAGTTAGAGCAAAAAGGCCTAATGGCTAGAAACACTCAACACCACAGAAATATAATCTTTAGTAATACAAGATAACAACGTGGCCTTCGAGCAGGCAAAACACGCTCTAAAATCACCTTTCCTTGAATATTACTTCTTTCTACCTCATTTGAATACACGCGCGCTAGCTTATTAACATTCTGGCATGGGTGAAAATGAGGATGAAAGGAAAGCTGTTTTAAAATAAAAATCAACAGATAGCTAAGTTAAATGAACCTCTGCAGGAACACCAAAACTACGCTAAGTAAAATATACTTTCAAACAAAAACGCGTTGGACTATCAGACTAAGTTAAGGCAATGTTTCGAATTCAGAAATGTAAATTTCACTCAATGATCTATCGCTAAATAGTAACCAGAGTGAGCAATGTTTAAAGAGCATTCACAAGTTTAAGAACTTTGCAGTACTTTTTCATTAATTTTTTTTAAGAACGGCTTTCGGAGTGTAGCTTCCATATTCTTAAATAGTAAAGAACGCGAGTATTATCTAAAGACGTAACTAATATATATTATTGAACTGCTATTTATAAGGAGTTTTAAAAACGATGCAAATCAGTATTTTTAGTATAATAGTTAATACACCCGTCAGTTATGAGATTTTGAATAATCAAGCATTTAAAAAAAGAGTTTAGTAAAGCAAGCAATTTTATTTATTGAAGTAACAAATCACGAAATCATTTGAGACATTAGAATCGTTTATAAGCATTTTACATTAAAAAGCTAACAAAAAAGAGCAGGAAAGAAAAAGAAATCTCAAGAATTTGCCCATTTGGAAAACGAAATTTACATACGAACATTTTCCTTTACTCTTTGTGATACATTCCGTACATTTCAATCATTATATTTCCTTTTGATATATATATATATATATACATCAGTGTAATTCTATTTCCCTTCGCAGAAAACATATACAGTTAGTTCGAGAAAAACAAAAAATAATAACTTTTAACTGCTTATGGTTTCGGGACATTTAATGCAAATCTTGTAAACATTAACGCAAAAATATTTCTAAATGTATATCTCGATGTTCTTTTAACGACTTTAAAGCATTGTATCAAAACTCCCTGACATCAAGTACAAGTTGAAATACTTCACTCCGAGGAAAATCTAGTACTGAAATAAAATTTAAATTAAAATTTTACGAGTCTCGAGGGCGCAATAAAAGATTAAGAATGTTTAAGATCAGATTCATTGCAAGTTAAAACTATTATTTCTCCTGTTTAATGCTTTTCTGTAAAACAAAATGACATTCTAACGGAATGAAGGAACACATTTTTTTTTAATTATTACTTTCCTCTTTCTTTCGGTGAATTAAATTCTCAATTTGCATTTTTGTAGAATTTTATTGAACTTCACAAACTGCTGGTTTGTTCTTGGAATCATTCTGAATTAAATGGGTACTTAGTATCACTGGATATTTTTTCTGTACGTTCTTATAGATTATAGATTATATAACTTTGTATATAGGTAAGGAAAAATTAAATTATTATCATTTTGTAATTAAGGAAAAGTTTGGAAAGAAACAAAGATTAGAAATCTAATAGTAATTTTTGCTAATAAAGATAACGCCAAAGTTAAATTATTTTTACGTTCAGCAGAAAGAAAAAATTATGTTATCACACATGCCTACAAAATGAAAAATATGAAACGAAATATTTGTACTGAAATAAATATATGAGAAATAATAAAAAGTAGAGTTATTAGCTCTTGTAAATAAGGTTATGCAGACTGTATCTTGTTTTTTCCTCATTTTAGCCAAGTCTTATTTTTGACAATTAATTTATTTTTAGTTAACTGATTTTGAAATATTTAAAATAATATATTTTTTTTAGAATTTAGTCCGATCTTCTTGTTTTGACATATGTTTTGCTTTTAATGATAATTTGGTGTTCATATTTCGTGAGCTAAATTTTTACTTTGCATATACCACATTAATTGAGAAACACGTATCTTGTTTGATACCCTTGCAATTTTTAAAACAGCAACAATAACAGAAAGATTACCATTATTATTATTGTCCTATTCTTCTTTTAAAAATCTTAATCAGCATTAGTATCTTTATTACATGGTCGCTGCCCTCATCCTAGATATCGGAATAAGTTTCCTTAAAATAGGTCATGAATTGCTTTAAAATTATTAAAACTTAATATTCCCTTTGTATTTGATGGTACATTTAATAGTTATTTCACCAACAGAATATTCAGAGTGAAAATTGAGTTTTCAAACAACAAGGATATCGAAGCTGTTTGAAAGTTCCTTTCTTATACCTTGCTGTTCAATGTGTCTGCCACTGATTGAAAGGATAAGTATCATCGCTGACAGTGGGTTGTGGTGGTACTCAGGCGTGTAACCAATATGCGTTATGGAATGGTGGCTATTGCAAAAATAAACAAACTTTCTACACAGTTGAGAAGTAGAATAGTTCTTAGTATGTGCTTAGTAAACAGTTTGTAGTTACAGTATGTGTGGATAAACACCTGAGACTTCAAATTTTATGCAAAACTCTAGCAGAGAACTATTGTGTTCGTGAATCTTCCAAAAGAGCATTACTTGAATGGAAAGCATGAGCTCGAATTTAGTTGACTGGGTGGGCTGTATAGGTCATTTCGTAAATTCCACTCGTATAATATGAATACGAACCAGTTTTACTCAGAAAGGCCTTCTTCTGTTCAGAAGGTAGCTCTCTGTTTAGATTCCATATTATATCAAACAGAGAACCAAATATTAATGTTTATGCCAATAAATTCCTAGTTCCGGCATTATCAGTATCGCGGCAATATGCCTGTAATACGGCACTTTAAACCTGTCGAAGCACAACCTTTCGGTTATGAATACTCTCGAAGACCATCTTTTCAGAACGGAAACAGTAAATGGCACAGTCTTAGTACCACTGAATCTGCAGATTACAATTTAATTTCAATATCCCAAAGATATCATACAATGTTAATAATTTAAGACCTGATTTGCCGAAGCATAATTCACAGAATTTCTACAACCTAGTAATTTTATTAATGAATAATTTTACAAAACAGCAGAACTTTCATCATTTTTTATTTAAGACCTCTAAGACATCCTCTTACTTAATGCAGGCAATACGAAAAATTCTCGTTACGCATATTTGATGGAACAAAGTGTATATTAGTGAGCGCCTGGTTTTTAATCATTTCAATATAAATAATACTAACAATAAATAAATTATGCGCAATATTTTTCTTAAAACATTTGTTAATATAACGACTGAGTTTTTACATTTTAGTGTTTAAATTTTAGTGTAAATGTATGATACCCATATTTCGTGCCACAAAGTTACTCAGGAAATGAAAGAACCACAATTAATATGATATTAAAAGTGACATTTAGCAATAAAACCTTTACGTCTCCCAAAAGAACGTAATTAATATGTAGCATTCAAAATATACATTGAAGTTATTGCCAAAATGTAGACCAGTTAGAATAAAATAAACAACAAAATTGTCTTCTAATTCAATTCTTGCATCTCATTAATGCTCAATGGATATGATAAGGTGGCTCAGTTCTAAACTGTTAAATTGAGTTTATATATATATATATATATACATATATACAATGTAGTAAGTTGTTCGAGCTAATACAGAGAAAACATTCTTTTACAGATAAGGGTATAAAATATTACATTACATATGAAATACGAATTATCAGAAAGCCTGTTTGCTCAATTAGTTGCAATTTCAGCCTGTCTGTTCAATTAGTTGCAAATATTAAAGTGCTTGCGTTTATTTATTTTTCATTGCTTGCGTGCAGATGCAGTGCAAAGCGAAGAGAGTTGCACTGATAAAGGTAAAGGTTTGCAGACACTATAACTGTTGAAGTATCTATTATTTCCAGAATACCGACTATTTATATTAAGTGGGTAAATTGATTATGATGTCTAAATTGGAGAAATATAGCATTTATGTTAAAGTCTGTATTAAGTAGAAAGTATTAGAGTAGACAGCATCATTTAAAAATTTATAATCCAGCACCATTATAATAAAATTAATAACACTTGGATGATTTTTCTTTTGAGTTAATTCCAAACGGCGGTAATGCTTATTAAAATAAATTTGCCATTTGTAATATATTTATCCTTATTTACCCCTTTAATGTATTGTTAAATGCTACATCTTTCAGAAGATTAGTAACGTTAATTAAAAAAATGCCCAAAAATTTAAATTATCTTATTAATTCTAAGATAGATTTTTCTTTTCTTAGAAGACCAATTCTAAGACAAAAGTTTTTCAGTGTATGACCTAAACCTAAAAAACGAATACTCGAATTTCATACGGTAAATAACGCTTTCTAATTTCATCAAAATGATAAACAGCCCTCATACTTTCCCGAAACAGAACTCACTGTCAGTTGCAAATTTCACACTACTACTGGATTTTCATCCTTCAGTAACTCCTATCGCAGGAACAGTTGAAACGAAACCGCGTCCAGAATACCAATATAATTCTGCCAAATGTATACATTCTAGGATGAGAATTCTAGCGAATATGGAATGAAATCAATACTGCATAAATCACATAAATATGCTCGGAAGTGTTCAGCATTAAATTTTAATGCCTGATCCAGACAAAATTATTCAATCTCTTCTGGTCACATTCACTCTCTCTCTTACACATACATCTGCTTTTAATCAACGCATTGTGGCAATAAGGTTTGTAAATTTAACATTAAACACACATGAATATGTAATAAATGGGTAAATTTTTCAGATGCACAATCATTACAAGATACACCTATTTCTTTGAAACAGAGAAACAAATTATGACTGTAAAATTTAAAGTGCTGTATTAAATAGTTTGTTCTTTATTCTTGACTACGTAGCCTACATATCAATAGGCTTAAACATTTTTATTCACTGTAATTAGTAAACACCTAATGCCATCAATAAAAAACTTCTAAAACCGCCGCCGTCTTTATTTATAAGTGTTAATAAAACACATATTTGGAACTGAAAACCAGCATTTTATTTCAATATTACAGTATTATAATACATTCGATATAGTGCCTAAGCTATCAGTTAACTCTTTGACTGCCAACTACGTGATAATTCATGGTTTAATTTTCTTGTCCAGGTACCCAATACGAGATAACTGGTAGTGTTTTCTTTTGTCATTTTCGGATACCTATTTTTGTAACATTTTGTGTTTATCAACCAGTTATCTTCTCTTCTTTTGTCTTCACTGTCATATTTACTTTCGCTACCTCCAACTAGGATGCAAATTAGTTACTATGTATAATAACAGTATGAGATATTTTTTTCCTTCTTCCAGCAAGCCTTGATAATTGGAAGTATACTGGACCCGCATTCAGGAGTTCGATTCCTGGCATGCTGGATTTGTTCAAATGATTCGAGAAAATTTTGCAAGACTCTACAAATGACGCCCGAACTAAAAAAATGTGGTAGACAATAATTTGCCACCACCAGTATTTGACGATTTTGTCCCCTAATCCTCAGTCACCCTTTAAAAGGGAGTAAGGTATTTCCCTTCGTTCCAGCATGCTTACATGGTGTAACGGTAGAGCACTTGAGAGTGTTCGTGAAGTTCAAGGCCTGGTTAGGGCATTGCAGAAGTTTCACGTCTCCAGCATTAAAAAATCTAATGACTCTACAACAGAGCTTTTGATTTTTAGTAAACTCTTTACGCAGCGATCTCTGTCTGTCTCGCTGACTATCTCTGTACGTCTCTTAGATTCTGAATTTACTTCAATCGACTTTGGTCATTCTTAGCTATATAGATGAATCTTAGCTCTATTTTGCTCCAGTAAGTTAGATTAGTATATGGAAGTAGTAATCAATAACTAATTAGTCTATTAGCCACGACTTATAGATTCACTTTATCTTGTGATTCTCATATTTTAACACTTCAATTTTAACTTGACTTCTGTTTCTGTTACTCCTGTGGGTAGTGGAGACATTTGTGTTAACACACATGATGTATAAATTATGAATGGGATGAAATAATGAAAAGGTTTTTTTTAAACCTTCTGTGTTCAGTATTACTTCAATTAGAGGACTAAGACCAGGCGTCACCAGTCTGACTTCTTGAAGCAGGGAAATCTTAAAGGTAGTTTTGTATGTATTTAGATTCATAGAATAAAGGGTATTTAAGAAAATAAGACTTCTGAATAAAGGAAAAAAATCAAAGCCGTGTTGCATGAACTTAAAATCTGTAAATACGTTAACAGGACATATAAGCATTGGAAATTTTAAATTCAAGTTATTATTCATTCAATGTGAAAATGATGAAGCAGAAATATTTTTACTCTTTGTGACATTTTTTAAAACAATTTACTGCGCAAAGGAAGGTATTCTTTTCACAGTTTGGGCAGAAATAACGTGTTCCCCGGCTTTTAAAATTCCAAATTCCAAAAGTCTTTGTCAGAAGCTTGTTGTATTGGCGAGTAGTATTCTTTGTAACTAATAAAGTTCTTCATTTCTTAAAGTATACTACAACTAGAATTTTGAATTATGGAGTTTTATTTGGTTTTATTAACAGTTAATTTCATTTTGGAAGCTACCTTTCCTATAGCTTTTATTTTCAAGCCACTGTTTCTTGCCAGAACGCGATTTTAGTTTCGCGCATTATGCAAAATAGGGTAGAAAGCCAGTATTTGAACTCGTGTTACACACGTTTCGCAGGCACCTGGGACCTGATGAAAGACATGGCATTTGTTGGCTTAACGGAAGAGTACAGGTGTGAGATAGAAATCTCGCGAAAAAATAATTTGTAAGTCTTGCGGGGTTTACTTCTGAGTAACAGCCTGCAAATAAAACAAAGGGAAGCGTGGATTTGAGAAACTGCTGTTCAGAAGTTGTAGAAGGGTGAGAGTTTGGGAGCAAAATCTAGGAGGCTAGCTTCATGAGGTCAGGAGCTAAAGTGAGCTGAATGCTTGGTGGAAGATAGCTAGAGGTATAGGTAGGAGGAGCTTTGGAGTTAGGGACCAATGGCGAGGCTGGAACTAAAGTGTAACTTTATGCAGTTCAGGCATTGGTGGGGGGGCGGGGTCTAATCAGAGTCATACGAATTTTGAATAGGGCAGGACGAAATAAAAGGAGGGGGTAGAAGATGATTTGTTATAATTAGTAAGTGTAATTGAAGTAATGTTTATTTTCAAAATTAAGAGGATAGTTAAAGTAAATGGTAACAGTAGTAAACTATTAAGTTGATTGAAAGTAGCTGTACAGAGACATCAGTTATGACAGATTACGGTTTATTCTGAGACTTAGTCTGATGCAGATTACGGTTTAATCTGCGATCGTTAATTTCATTTATGATTTCAAAGAACATTAACATCTGTTCTACTGTAAGAACTTTTAAGTTTTCGCATGTAATTTTTAAACACATTGTTCATGATGCGCATTTTGTTTTTGCCAAAGATATCGTTGACTTCTGTTAAGTTTTTAAAGAAACTTAAGAAATCTGAGAATTGAGATTCTCCCTGTCAATTTTGTTTAAAATCTGCTAGAGGGGAGAAATTGCCAAATTTGCTTGAGTTATAATCATTCCGGATTTTACGAATATTGGAAATATCAGCTATATTAGCAGAGTCATATGGTTTATCGTTTGCAACATGCCCGATGTTGAGGAGCTTTCAGTAGCTCTAGACATGGAGTTCGCGGGTCGACGTTTTGCCATATCGGCATAAGAGATTCCTTTTTGACAAGATTTTCTTTCTTGGGTACATTACTGCTCTTCTTAGGGAACTTTGCAGATCCACGGTAGGACGCGACGTGATTTCTAAGGCAATTACTGCACTCCGGTGTATAAACTCTTCCCTTGGTGGGGCAGTCAATAGTCCGGTGCTCTTGGCGCATTTTACACATTGCGAAGCAACAAAATAGTTTTCGTATGAGTGATGCTACGTTTTGTCAATTGGAACCCGGTTTTTAGAGACATATTTTTCATCTGTAGCAACAAAGAGCATCAGATCTTTGACTTCGCAAATCTTATCTGCAGCCTCGTTTCGTGAAGTAGAATAATATGGTTAAAAGAAATTGGCTTCTGATATCGGAATCTTGAAACTTGCTTGGGAATCAAAGTGTTATAAACTGAATATCTCAGAACTAGAAAAATGCCCTTCATGTGCCCTTTTCTGAATCTTCGTATGCAATGCATATTTCGTTTCTTAAATGAACATTCCTTAAATTAAATAGTTTTTAATTTATCGAGCTGGTTGATACAAACGGGTTGTTAAAAAGTGACAGAGATGTGCATTGAATAAAATTTGCTATTTATTATGAAATTACTGAGGAATTATTCGAAGTCGCGATTTCGCTGCGCTGATGTTTTAAATGTTGATGCATCAACATATTTTGTAACTCATGCTCAGATAATATGAAAAATAAATTACTTAATAAAACAATTAAATGTTGGAGCTGATTATCTACCAATTAAGAGCTGTAGATGAAAGAGAGTGTTTTTATGATTTAGGTCTGTTGCTAACATTTTTTGAGGTTATTTTATAGAGAGTGAATCATATATGACATGATTATTGCCAATGAAAGGTTCTCAGTGAACGATACCAACGTACGATTTCTTAAATAACATTATATAGGTGACGATATTTGGATATCCCGGGATAAATCCTAAACGAAAGGCCAAAGTAAGCTGAAAAATTACAAAAATTTAAAACGTGAAAAAATGATTTGCTAAATACAAAAATCAAAGCAATGCCTACTGTCACCTACGACAGTAAAGGATTTATTTAAAAGTGTTGTGTAGATTTATTAATTACTATTTTGCAGTGCTTATTAATTTTATTAATTTACAGTGAATAGTAAAATTTTAATGTTCATGTTAGAGATGTAATTTTTAAATTATACTGTCGCTAAATTATTTCTTTTGATTTGGGTAAAATTTATTTAAGTTAGCAGAAAGCGATAGCCTGTTTTTTGTTCTCACGGGAGGAGAATTTTGGGGTCAAGGGTCAGCGACCAGCTGCATTTTTTTCGTCCCCTTTTCTTGCGGGGACGAACTTGTGTTTTTCTCGTTCAAAGGCGATGCGCTTGGCGGCGCCGATTCTTGATAGAATTATGAGGGTGCAAAAATTTGGGATCTGTCTGAAGAGTCGCAGCGTTAACAGATTTATTACTTTGTTTTTGTGCTTGAAAGTAAGGGGCTTGTCATTGTGAAAGGATAGAACTGATTTCCTTAGAATTTTGTTGGGTATTTATTGGTCTGTTTCTAATGGTTGGAGAGGGTTACTGTTTTGTGTAGCATTGGTGAGTTTTAATTTTATGGATTTTTTTTAACCAATAGTAATTATAGAGGCGGTGCACTTTTTGAGCGTCACGAGGTTTTAAATTTGGTCGCTCCCGTGGCGAGCGGAGACTTTTTCAAGATTTTGTCAGATTTTAAGAGTCCTTTTTGAGGGGAGAGAGAGGGCCCGGCGGCCCCTTCTCGGGGTTGTCCGTGCGAGAATTGGCCCGAGAACGATGCGGGTTCCCATCGTATCGTCGTCGGCGAATCCGTTCTGAAGGTCTGCGGTAATGTCCTATTCTCACTGATGTTTTTTCCTTCAGGAAAAATAATGTGATTTAAATGCAGATTTCTGTGACTTGCGCTTATCTTCAGCGAGAACATCATTCAGAAGTCGGTGGGCTTTCACCGATTTATATGCAGATTACTGTGACTTGCGCTTATCTTCAGCAAGAACATCATTCAGAAGTCGGTGGGCTTTCACCTACAGATTACTGCGGTTTCCACTTTTCTTTGTTGAGATCATCATCGAAATGTTGGTGGACACTCCTGTTAAGTTGGACCTCCGTGCATGCAGAAGGACTGTATCCATGAGGAAGTTTTTCCCAACGACTGAGTTCGCAAATTGGTGCAGCATTGATGAAGAGAAATTTTTGAACTTCTTTTACGTGCGTTGCGTAGACAATTAGGGAGACGAAATCTGGACAGGAATTTTTCTCCACCGTGAGTTGATTATTTTTTTGATTTTGTATTTAATTCTATATGTGTCCTCAAACTTATTGCCGTTAACTGATTTAGGATTTTGTGAAATCGATTATTAGGAAAAATTTCATCTTTCACTTTACGAAAATTGATTTAAAATATTTGTATATGTAGTGTGAGTTTAAATGCTTGAGTAACCTTCTAAGATTAATAGAAAGTGTAAATTGTTTCATTAAGATTTTGGTAAGATTTGGAAATATTTAAAGAAATAAAAAATGTTTCAGACTACTTAAGTATGGTTCAGTGATAATTACGAAATTATTGTAAGATACGTAATTAATAATTTTGAATACAATATTGATTATGGTTTAGATTGTCGCATGAAGAATTGTGAGTAATTTTTAGTAAATGTTTGTAGGGGTAGTCTGGCCAGCTATTCTGAATGGATAATCTTTTGGAATATTAAATAAATGTTTTTATTTGTTTTACTATTTTTTTTTTTTGTGTTTTATCTTGTGGTCTACTGTAGGTCACCCATGTGATCCTTTCGGAAAACATGGTTAAACTTCCATTCGAACCTGGGTAGTTTATTGCGGGCGTAGGAGAATTTAATGAGGGTTAAAACTATACGATCAGATTTAGTAATTTAACTTAACTGGTGTTTTGACTTCTTAGTGTGTGAGATTTATTTCTCCCTGGTGTTTTGAACTGTTCTGTGTTTTAAGTGTTGTGGCTAACTCTAAGGTTGTATTGAAATTTATGTGTTTTCAGGAAGGAGAGCCGATTAGTTAGTTTTAGTGAGAGATAGCATGTTAATAATTTAGTGTCGGTAATGCATTTTACATGAATATTAATATTTTGAGTTTAACAAAGCACCAGGGAGGATTTTTCATTTCATTGAACTTAAGAGTTGAGAGTTGATATGATAAAACTGAATTTACTGTGTTGAGGATTTATGAAAATTTAATATAGCTTAAAGAATTAATTAATTTGTTTTCAAACACCAGTCTCTAGGATTATGATTTTATTGAACTCATTATATTTTTATGAGTATTTTTTAGTGTTTTTTTAGTTTGTCACGGCACCAAGAGAGGTTGAGTATGCAAGTTAAAATTAAAAATTATTAGTAAAACCCGCAAATTTTTCTTTTCACAACAAAAGTAAATCATGGTGCAGTTGCCACGTCTGCATTGAAGTGAATATTCTGAAACATCCGCATTTGGAGAAACCATTGTGTGAAGCCAAAATACGGAGAATAATGCCACTTGCGAAAAGGCTGCTGTTGTTCAAGAATATTTGACCAAAACGCATTCGCATTTCGTCAAACCCAGTTTATTCATAGAATATCTCTGAATTTAGCTATTGTTTTGAACCTATAGCATTCTTTAAAGTGTATTGCGATGTTGTTCTCAAATTCTGGAACGTTAACAGTGACAGTTCAAAATAGCTTTGTTTTAGCTACTTACCAGCAATCGTTTTGTCTATGCACTTTGAAATCTTAAAAAAATATTTATGGATTCCAAAAGAAATAATTAAATGAATCAAATTTAGTAATTTATTATTGTAAATTATTATTTTAGGTTCAATAAATTTTATTTCCAAACTGCCCTGTTATATACATACCCGTAAAAAAAACTAGAAAGCCGTGTATATATATATATATATATATATATATATATATTTTGCCCGGTGATTCATGAGGCTTTAAGACAAACTTCGGAATAAGTTAAAAATACAGGAAGAAATAAATTTTTTATAGGAATGTGTTGCCGCACACAGATCCACGCAGGCTAAAACGTGTTGTTTGCCAGAAATTGCACTGGGTAGAGAGAGACGTTACTATTCGAAGTGCTGATGTTGCAACAAGTAGGATGCATCGTGATCAGAAAATTCAAACGATTGAAATTGCGTTCACAAGGTTGCAAATGGAAATGGGGGAGACAGGATGTGATTATAGCATTATCGTATATGCCTCTCAAACAAAGGGTGAATTACAAGCAAACATTTGCACGTTTCCACCAAGAGTTCTGTGAAACTGTCTCCTTCGAGATATTGCTGCAAATAAATGAGTTTGGAACATTGCGAAACTGTAAACATATCCATTCCTAAAAAACTGTATATTATGTCACTTTATATTTTATCAGTTTATTCTTTTATAGGTTATTTTCGTATATGTCTAGCAAATTAAGGGATCGTTTATATCTAAATTTTGTGGCTTCCTTTGCAAAATTGGTTTGTTACTGCATGTTTAACTTATTTTCAAAATTTCTCAGAGATATTTTAAATCATCCTATTACAAGTAGAAGAAAATTTCAGCACCTTCAGGTTTCATTCTTGAGTTTTTTGCCAAAATACTTTTTATTTTTACTCCAAGTATATATATATATATATTATTTTTTAAAAAATAATATTCCAATAATATAAAAAAAACTCCATTTAAAAATTTAAAAATTAAGTTCTCACAGTAAATGACAGATATTTTAATGAAAAATCTCATAGGTTCTGGGTTATGCTTTGTATGAAATCTAATTAAATAAAGCGAATTAATTTTGCAGAAATTTGATTACCCACTGAGTAGCCTTTCAGAAAAGTATATTCACTTCTTATTATCATAACAGAATATTACTAGTTTATGAGAATCGATAAAATTATGTAACAAAATATTAAATTCTAATATTATCCCGTAAATTTAATATGCAACGTATTTTATGACACTCTTTAGGGTCATTAAAATTTTTTTGATGATGAAGAAGTGAAAAATGAGCAACATTTTCGCCGGGACTCGGACCTCGGACCTCTCGAACACGCGCCGAGTGTGCTGGTCATTACATCGCGAAGACATGCTAATATTTGCTTTGCTCAGAAAACTTTCTTATGATTTAATATAGTTAAAATGTTAATTACTAGCTTTTTATTAGGGCAGAAAAATAGATTCTGATTGTCATAAACTATTTTTTGTGAAATCATGTGTACATAATCCAGGAGACTAGATTTTAAATGGGACAAGCTGTTTTCTCATTAAATACGATCTGTACTTTTTCTTCACCAATCATAATAGCTCTTGAAAAAAATCATATGTACTAATAATCAAGAGAACAAACATCAGAATATTAGTAATCTTCGCTTAATTAATTTTAATCGACCTTTAAAATATTATGTAATACGTTTGAAACAGAAGCACAATTTGATAACGTTTAAGTTTGCTGATTTATACCAATTGAATATAATCTCTGATGACTGTAAAACATCTAGCAGAGACAGCCATCAAAATATATCCATTTACTAGCAATGTATACATATAGTACCTATACTCATAAATGTATTTATGCGTGCATCGACTCTCCTTATTCAGCCTGAACGATAAATATATAAGATAGTTATAAAATGCATAAATTAGGAATAGGTGCTGTCTCTTTAGCTTTCTCCAATCTATGCTTTACATAATACATATATTTCAGACATGCACTACTGAAAGCAATTCTAAAGTGAAAACCGCTGAATGTAAAATAAACTGGATAAACTACATAAACGTAGAGAGACAGGTGTACTCACAGTTATTCCTTCTACAGCAAATACGTGCAATATAAAGGCACTTCATATTTCCTTACACTACTGCGGTAAAATAGTTAACATTACCGTAGATGTTAATATGTATCAGCATATATGACATTTATAAATTATCTAAGTATTCACTTAATGTGAGAAATGCATGACAGTCACTGAAATGAGCTTTATAGTGAAATGTCATATTCAAATGGTTTATGCTAGCATAGTATTGAATAACGGAGGGGTAGTTAAGGAAACAACGGGATATGACGAGGTGAAGGATACGTTTAAAGATTGAATTTACCATCCATAATGACGTGAGTTGAAATTCTGGCCCTGGCACGTGAGGAAGCGTAATATTAGTCGAAACTTAGCAAATAGAGTCACATCATGTATTGCTATAAAGTATGATAAGATCTCGCAGGAACAGTGCTATGCAAATATGATATTCGTACATAAAAATTCATAAACCTACTTTGAGTGTATTAATACTTGGAAACGAAGTATATAAATCCAAACGCTTTACCAAGGAAATGTTTTTATATTAAGCTAAGCTAACTTTTGTTGGCTTAAAATCTTTCGTTTAAAATAAAAGGTCATTTTACTCATGCATTCGAAAAAATAAATCATTGTTAATGCGGTTCATTGATATGCAGTACAGAATAGATTTTGAGTTTTATTATCATTGCACAAATGATTGTAGTATAACAAGAGCGATATATTAGTACCTAAAATGAAAGGAGTTTACTGTACTAAAGAATTTGCTTCGTATAATTATGGTAACTGAATAAACTGTGAAATTCATTAATGCAACCTTCTCATCCACGTTGAATATAGAAAAGCAGTGGTAGAGATTAAAATATAACTTTAGACGAGATTAAAAAGTATCTGAATTTGGAGGACGTTGAAATTGATAACTATTCAAAATACTTTGAAGAGCGATAATGCATTTCTAGGAGTAAAACATAGATTGCTTCTTTTTTCATAAATACGACGAACGTCCCTAAGAAGACGACCTAGAATTCTACACGATGCTCACTTCCGTTACTTATTTATGTTTCAAGAGATATTAATCATTTTCAGAAATAATCATATTAGAGACTTAGTCTTCAGATAAGTTTTATTGCACTTATCAATGCAATGCTGTAATGTCGAGCAATTTGCTTGCTTACCAAATTTCTGAACTCTAACGAGTGCTTGTTTTTTATTTATTTACTTGTTTTATTTTGGATAATTTTTATCAGAAATGTCGAAAAAGATATGAATTGTTATATAATGTTACGCCTTCATCTTAGTGTGATATAGAATTATATGTAACATTATAGTAATAAAAAATAAGCTTCTTATCATAATATATTAATATATGTAAATTGTTTGAAATACCAGAACAAGAGGGATAGAATAAACCAACTCTGTAAATTTTGTTTCGTTTCGTTGAAATTTTATATTTTAATGTTTTCTGACATCAGAATATTTGGAAAAAAAAACACTAAGTATTGTAGGACATTTGCTGAAAAATTTCTTAAAGAAGGGGGACGTTATCATGAAATGCTGGAAAAAAATAAAAATGAATTGATACATAAATACGAATTAACAAACTCATTAATCATGAAATTATGTTAGCAATGCATATGTTACCGTGAAAGCCTATACACCAGTTACATAAGTATGATTCTCTAACTTCAAAGGCTTATGACGCTTTGAATTACAGGCACGTAAACCGCATGTCATTTTACTTGAATTACAGGCACGTCAACCGCATGTCATTTTACTTTTGCCAACAGAGAAACGCACAGTCAGACAGCAAAGTCGAAAGCCATCCGCAGCAGCCGGTAGTGCCATTCTTTAATACACCCCGGCTTTGTGCAAATAAATATGGTTGTTTCTGCTCCCTCTTGGTAACAGATATCGAGTAGGCCATTCGGGATATCGAGCCAACAGGGAGAGTTCATGTAGAGGGTGTCACTGGATTCAACAGCAGGTTACTTTTCACAAGATATTAGGCCACCAAGTTCTTGATATGTTAATAACATTCCAAGACTGGTCTTATATCTATACCTGCAACGTCTTATGAAGTTTGTAATACAACGTTGGCATTTTCTAAACTGGTGCAAAAATGTAAGCCTTCTTCAGAGTCAGTGGTACTCACCTCTTCTTTGGTTGCCAAGGTCAAACCACTGCCAGTTAATTTAACTACACTTATTGACTTGCTTTTCCATACATCCAGCTCTTCCTTATTTGCGATGTCGGATTATTATATGATTCTCTTGTCGCCCCTTGCCTCCAGTCAATAGTACTCCCTTCCAGGTCTACTTATCATAACTGCATTCATGTTATGTGCCTTTATGGCAATATGTGTCATTGATCCGGACACGTAGCGTCCTGCGCGTTTGCGGAATATTAGGGTTCGATTCGAATGTAACTGACACAGAAAATAAGTGGGGTATGGACAAATTCAGGCTGAGGTATTATGAAAATCCTTCAGCAAATTTTGAAAATTTTTGGATATCAATTACAGCAGCTTAGATGACTATTCCATAAGGTCGTTATAACTGCATGTAATTGAATGCCATGGCATGTAGCTAGAGAAAAAGATGCTAAAACATATAATACGCATTGTTTTGATTATGTAATTTATCGTTTATACTGTATTGCGTATATTTCATAGATTGTGTAAGTGAAAATACTATCAACATTCTTTTTTATTTATGAATATTTTAGTTATGAATTTTTTTAGTTATTCTTTTTTATTTTTGCTGTGGGAGTTTATTTAATATATCTAACGGTTAATTTTCTTATTGAAACAGCGCCGTTTCTTATTATTCTCGTTTTTCAACCCACGCTTTTTTGCCAGAATATTAATGAGTCAGCGCGAGTATATTCAAATGCGGGAGAAAGAAAGTATTTAAGGAAAGGTTTTTGGAAGGTGAATTCAGAGAAGAAAAGAGTAGAACGTGTTATGCTGCCTGAAGGCTACGTTGCTATTTATTTATGTATGTTGCTATATTTACTATCGATTAGATTTTTATGGCGTTGAGCGCTTTAAGTCGGTGAGCGTTGTTCACGCAGACCTTTACGAATCAGAGCCTGCCTGCGCCTTAAGTAACTTGTGAAAGGTCGTTAGATTACTTTAATTTTGTTGTATTTTAAGTTACTTGTCACATTTGAGTTAAGCCAGAACTATTGGCTTTTGTAAGCGCAAGTCGATGCCATTTGTGGAAAGATATTGAATTAATAAAGGGTTCTTAACACTCTTCTCTAGACGTTGTCGTACTTACGACTTGAGGATAATTCCTCATGCAGTCTGCTAGCATCTCGTTAGCTTGCAAAAAATACAAGACGCTATAGTGTGTATATATATACACGTACAACACATAAAAAGAGAGAGACAAAAAAGACGCATAAAATCAAGTTTTGATTTTTTTATCTATATATAATGACATAAAAAACATGGGTGACGAAGTACATAATATGGCTAGGGTATTAAGATGTATTTTCGGTCATACTTGATTAAATTTATGAAGCATTTTTAAATCAGACGTGTAGTGCTAAACGTTAAAGAAAGCCGACATGTTAGCAGAACAACGAAACAGAAAACAAATGTTAAAGTACAATGTTAAAGTAAGTTAAAAATGACATAGTTACGAATTTGCTTTACTCTTATTGGTTAATTAAAGTTTTTATTTTACAAATTTTTAGCATTAATTTTGGCTAAAGTTGTAGGGTTTCCCTTAGTTCATTTAACCAATTATTCCAATTTTTGTTATCTTTCCTGAACTCCTTAATTTCCCTCTCGCATTTCATATCCAGAATGCAAATTTAAAGTTAAGTGAGTAATTAACCGGGTGAATCTTGGAGTTTATTCAGAGCGTGTTTTCGCTAGCCAGCACAAGTTACGAGTTTGTCCTTGCTGTTAAGTGTAGTTGCGGATATGTCTTTTTAGTCATTTAAATAATTATCACGCCGGGTAGGTTGTTAGGTCAACCTAGTTAGCCTTAACTTAAGTGTTAATCCAGAAATAAGCTTTAGCTTTTGAAATTATTGTTTAACGATTCTTAAGTGCCACCGCAAGTTATCAGTGTTATTGTAAGCACAAAAACGTTCATTTTCTGTTCTGTACGCGCCTTTTTCTGCTTGAATAATAATGAAGGGTTATTTTTACGCTTCTTCTGTACTGGTTTCCTTTATGCCTGCATGAGAAGTTGCGAGGTTTCTTAGTAGAATCTCGTAGACTTTACATGGTCAAAGTGAACACGATCCTGCGAAGTTACTTTGCGTTATGAAAGTACATGTGTCATAAACGTTATATTAGAATTATCTTATTTGTAAATGAAGCCGTTCAGAGATATTTATTATAAGCATATTACTATTTTGAGAGTAGAAAAAAGAAATAACTTTGTAAATTATCTTATTTGTAAATGAAGCCTTTCAGAGATATTTATTATAAGCATATTACTATTTTGAGAGTAGAAAAAAGAAATAACTTTGTAAGTTTTATCCTAATTTTATAACAGTTATTTAAAGTATATCCCCCTTTCCTATCTCTTCTAGCTTCAGCTTGTAATTCCTTACCAGAATGTATTTTCAGAAACGCGTTTAATGCAACTGAGTAAGAGTGGTATTTAAGTCGATGATTCACTGACTTCGTTAGAGAGCCAGAGTTTCTGACTAACACGCGTTTGCCTTTGGGCTACGTCTCTTTCTAAGCTATTACTACGTTCGGCCGTATGAGCCAGAGTTTCTGACTAGCATGCGTTTGCCTTTGGGCTACGTCTCTCTGTAAGCTATTACTACGCTCGGCCGTATTTCAGGCCCTTGATAGCTTCGCTTACTTAATTGAAATTTAGGGACCAACTACTTGGAATCCTGATAGCTTTGGCTGTATCATTTAGTTAAGCATTAGTTAAACTTTAATTCTTTTTATTTACGTTCAAGCCCGAGTGGAGGCTTTGCTGTACGCATTGAGATAGGAGCCGACTCTGTTCATCCTTATTTTAAAACATAAAGGCTAATTAACCCTTCTTGAGCCTTACGTCTCTGTTTACACACTCATGCGATTATTCGCCTATTGGTGTAAAAGGGTTCCTACATTTAATTGTTAAATAAAACGGTGGAATCCCAAGACTTCAAGACTACGACACTTAAAGAATTATTACAAATTGAAATTAGGATTTTATTTTACGGGTACTGTATCTTAAACATGTAAGAATCAATTTTCATCTTACTTTAATAATCCTAGATTGCCTTTAAACTGATTATTAATTTACAGTCTAGATTTCACGCTCACTAATAAATTTTCAAAGCACTATCGTCTAACTAAAGAAATCATCTCTCATTATGCAACTAGTCTTCGCTGAGAACAATCGTTATTTATATGCAATCTTTGGATTGATATCCCATAAGCATCTTTCTCTGGTAAGCATCAAACTTAGTTTGCATGCCAGCCAATTCAGCTACTGCAATTCGGCTAAACTTTCCTCCCTCCAACAAATTCGATTAAATTCTGTGCTTCCATGGTGAATGATTATGACCTCAAATTAATTAGTATCTATTGTCTCCGCGGCAGAGATTTGTATTCATCGCGTTGGATATTTCTGCCCAGAAGTCATTAGAAACTATTTCCATATACACGTCATTAGCTGCGCAGATGTCTGTGGTCGCATGTTTAAAGAGCATAACTTGGAGATGGTACCCGGAACACATTAGCTGATTGAAAACTCTCCCTGGGGATGAAGAGACAGATTTTGGGACCGGAGACAACAGGAGAGCGTGCATTTTGGTTTTGTTGCATGCGGAATAAGGGATGGTGACTCGAATCAATCTCTAAATCTATCTCTAAATTAGTTTCCTGAGCACAGATATAGAAAACCAGTTTTAAGAATTGCCAATAGAGAGTGGTAATTATACTCCCGATGGTAAAGAATAACCACTATTTGGGATGAATTATGATTGTTGTTTTATTATTAAAGCTAATTTTATTTTAAACCAAAAAAAGTGGGGGGTTTGATTTCGGTTAAAGGAATTGCAGAACAATTTTGGGAATTGACAATAAAAAGAAATTACGCAGTATTTTTGCTTTCTTGAGAGAAAAGTGTTAAGTAAAAATTAAAAAGTATTAATTTAATATTTAAGGCTTTTAAAACTAAAATTTTATTTTCTTTATATCGGCCTTCTTAACATCTCTCAATATTTCGCAAATCAATCAGTTGCGTTTTCGAATTTTTTAATAATTATCGATTCCTTTCTTCCTTTACATATTTCTGAAATGAGGTGAGCCAAAGGAAACAGAAAAAACTAAACTAAGCAAACTGATCATTAATAAATAACTAATACACAAGCTTCTATATCACAGACAGAAATATGCGCAAACATACACGTTTCTTATGTATTTTATGTATTTATGCATTTGAAATTGTTGGGTGGAGGTGAGCGAACCTTTTTTCTTATGCGCATGCGTATTAATTATTGTGGCGCAGCTGTCTCTTCTCCCGGCACATCCGTCATTTGAGCGTACGGAAGTGATGAAAGCTGCGTGATGGTCAATGTGATTCCCTGTGAGCTCTTTTTATTCGTTATTTGTTTAAATAAAGTGTGTTGTCCTAAATCTATGGATTTTTTACTCTACTCTAAATATGAGCCTCTGAATAACAAATGGTAGCAGGTCCGTGGTTATATCAAGAAGAATTGGATGTAAAATAGAAAGTAGAAATCGAAACTGCCCTCGGTGAAAGTCAGAAATGGAGACGTGGAACGTTTCCGAATTAACTGGAGAGAACTATTTTATTCGGGCCGTGAAAAGTAAAGCTGCCTTAGCATTGAGAAGACTTGACTCAGTAATTCCGACTGTAAAACCAGAAAACTTATACGAGAAAGAAAACTTAGACGACAACGTTTTTCTCATTCCACGAAAGACTGTGGAATGAGAAAAACGCTGACGCTGTAGCGTATATAAAACTTTCACTATCGGATCAATAGGCGCTTCAGTTCTCCACAGAAGAGAATGCAAAAATACTTTGGGAAAAAATAAAATCAACATTTACGGGACAAGACGACGATCAAAAAATAGATGTCGGTAATGAGTTAAAAAATTTAGAAATGAAGTTGCATGAGTCGGCTAATGATTATATCGCAAAAGCGAGAGGAATAGCAACTATATGTCAATCGCTAGGACTAGAAGTATCTCCTCGAGAATATTCCGTGGATATTCCGTTTAAATATTCCGTGGATTTCGTGGAAAATTCTCTCGAATTAGACAAATGTTAAAAACCCAGCGTGAAAAAACAATTGATGAAGTACTCGAAATACTTCGCGAAAAAGAGTCTACACACAGTTCAATGAAAGGGAAACGACCTGATGGAACCGACGTTGAGGCGTTCGTATCAAGGAGAAATAAAAATTATAATCTAAGAATTTGTTACATTTGCCGACGGCCTGGTCACATCGCGAAAGTTTGTTACTACAGAAACAAGAGTCCAAAAAGTGAGTTATCTAAAAGTAACAAAGAAAGAAATTGCAACCTACAAGTGTTTCATCTCGTTCTGATGAAAGAGAAAGTGATTTTGCTTTTCAGCTTAAGCTTAAAAAAATGATGAATGTGACAAAATTTGGTTGTTGGATAGTGATGCGACTGAACACAAAGCAAAAGACTCATTTTGGTTTCAGAATATTACATCAGAGGTGAGGGAGATTTACCAGGCAGGTAAACATTCGAAAATATTTTCAGATGGTAGTGGTACTGTTAAAGCAAAAACTATAAGTACAAAAATTCTAGTTCTGTTAATTTAACTATCAGTAATGTTAGATATGTTCCTGATTTAAGAAATAACTTATTGTTACTCACTGCATTAATAGATAAAGGATGTAAAATTGAATCAAGGAATAATTCTGTATTAGTTTTTAGTAGGCGTAATCAGTTACATTTTAAATCATAGGCTTGAAGTTAATTTAGAACCATTTTGCAATTCTGAATGCTGCATTGCTAATGATTGTAGTGGTAATACACAGTCCAGTCACATTAGTGTGACCACCACGTACTTTCCATGTCAGAGTTAAATAACCAATCACAGAAGGCAGGTGGCAGCACAGTGCAGTTGAGCGTATATAAAGGGTGTGTGAGGGCTTCGGAAAACATTTCAATCGTTGGCGTAATGCAGAAACGAAGCGATTTATCCGACTTCCAAAAGGGCATGATCATTGGCTTTCGGGCCAAGGGTGGAAGCATTTCCGAAACGGCTGAGTTTGTGAACTGTTCGCGTGCCGCCGTGGTAAAAGTGTACCGTGCATGGCAAAATGGGACTGTCCAAAATCAGCGACGTGGCAAATGTGGTGCACCACGGGCCATAGATGACAGAGGCGAACGACGGTTGCGGAGATGCGTTCGGGCAGATAGACGGGCTACCGTTGAGCAACTGACCACCAAAATGAACCAAGGGGCTACCAAAAGTGTCTCCCAAAGTACTATTCAGCGAACATTGCTGCGTCTGGGCCTCCGAAGCAGACGCCTGGTTCGTGCACCTATGCTGACTGCTGTTCATCGACGGCGAAGGCTAGAATTTGCACGCCAGTACAGCAGCTGGACGTCCACTGAGTGGCGACAGGTTGCGTTTTCGGATGAATCGCGTTTTATGCTCCATCGGACAGATGGACGTTGGCGTATAAGGCGTGAAACCTCTGAAAGGAACCACCCTGCAACCATTGCCGGAACGGTCCAAGCTGGAGGCGGGAGCATTATGGTCTGGGGAATGTTTTCCTGGCATTCTCTAGGTTCACTGATCATTGTGGAAGGCACAATGGATCAATACAAGTACGCATCTGTCCTTGCGGACCATGTTCACCCCTACATGCGCATTGTTTTTCCTCAGGATGATGGCATCTTCCAGCAGGACAATGCGAGGTGCCATACAGCTGCCAGTGTACGTGCGTGGTTCGAAGAGCACCAGGATGAGTTTACCGTCCTCCCCTGGCCAGCAAACTCACCTGACTTAAACCCAATCGAGCATCTGTGGGACCATCTCGATCGAGTTGTTCGCGCCATGGATCCTCAACCGCGTAATCTAGCGCAGCTGGCCACGGCATTAGAGTTGGCATGGCTCAACATCCCAGAGAACACCTTCAGGGACCTATGTGACTCTCTTCCTGCACGTCTCGCAGCAGTCCGCTCTGCGAAAGGTGGTTATTCTGGCTTTTGACAGATGGTCACATTAATGTGACTGGACTGTGTAATTATGAACTTCGGCAAAGTAGATTGTACCATTTAAATCCAAAGTATATGCTTAAAATGAAAGAATACATTGATATACATGATATAAGTGATTTAATGTGTGAAACTTGTGACATAAGTAACATAACTAGAAAAAGTCATCTAAATATTGACATTAATAAGAGTTCAGAAATTTTAGAATTAATTCATTCGGATCTGTGCGGTCCTGTTTAAACTGAATCAATTGGTGGGTCTAAATATTTTATGATCTTAATGGATGATTTTTCTGGAATGTATTTTACTTATTTTCTTAAAAGTAAAAATGAAGTATTTGATGCATTTTCTAAATTTAAAGTTAAGTATGAAAATTTAACTGGTAAAAGAACTAAACGCTTGAGAACAGACAATGGTTCAGAGTTTATAAATGAACAATTAGATAATTATCTTGCTAATTCTGGCATTTTTCATGAAAAAACAATTCTATGCAATAGTGAAAGTAATGGGAAAGCTGAACGGGCAAACAGAGTCCTTTGGGAAAGAACTAGAACATTATTACTACATGAGAGTGAGCTTCCGGTAAAATTCTGGGCAGAAGCAATTAATTTTAGTACTCAAGTATCATATTTAACCCCCGGAAAGGGAAAGAAAAAATTTCTACAGAAATTTGGACTGATAAAAAGCCAAAATTAATCTATCTAAGAAAATTCGGATGTGTGGCATACTTTCACATTCCGAAAATAATGCGAAACAAGTTTGATATACCAGGAAAAAGAGGGATAATGTTAGGATATGCTAAAGAAAAGGGCATCGTATTTATGATATAGCAAGTAATTGAAGAACGATCGGTTGAATTTAACGAATCTTTAAAAGGTAGTAATTATATGGGACAAAATAAAACCACAGGAACTTGGGATATTGAAGAATTAAAAGGAATTTCGTGGATGGAAAACGAAATAGATCAAAAAACAAAAAGTTAAAAACCGCACCTCGAATTGGTTGTTACCGAAAATACTCAAGCAAGCGAATATACTGACTTAACGAATTTCGAAATCACAGACATGAGCCGTTGTAGCGGGGGCGATGAGAGGAGGAATAAAATCCAAACATCTGACGGCTATGAAAAAAATAATCAAAATGGAAATAAAATACCATTAAAATGATCGGAGAGGCTCAAATTAAAACAACTGTCGTCAAATATAAACAGTAATGTTCCGAACGAATTTTCAAACGCAAAAAATAGTGCTAATTGGTACGACAGGAAATCGGCAATGGAAAATGAATTAGATTTATTGCATAAACACGAAGTGTGGGAAATAGTAAAAAGGCCTGGAAAAACAAAATTAGTAAAAAGTAAATGGGCGTATACTTTGAAGGAAAGAGACTCTTGGGCAAGTAAAATATAAAGCGCCATTAGTAGCGCCTGGGTTTAATCAAATAAAAAATAAGGATTATACCGAATCATATTCACCAGTTGTTAACATTGAATATTTTAGATTATTGCTTGCACTTTTAGCTAAATTAAATTAGACGTTTCAATTTTATGATGTAAAAACAGCATACTTGTACAGTGACGTAAACGAGGATGTTTATATGACTCCTCCACCTGGTTATGAAAAACTGATTGGAGAAGGAAAAGTATGTAAATTAAAGAAAAGTATTTATGGTTTGCCTCATTCGGGTAGAAACTGGTATATGAAAACAAAAACTGAATTAGAAAAACTTGGACTGGTACAATTAGTATCTGATAATTGTATATTCATCTATAATGATACCACAAACATTTTTATACTATGTTTGTATGTTGATGATTTAGCTGTATTCTGTAATAATAAAGAAATGCTTGAAAATAATGTTTCTAAAATTAAAAATGTATTTGAGTTACATGAAAATATGAATTCAAAAGTTTTGGGTGTGCAAATAGAAAAACTTGAAAATGGTATATGCTTGTCTCAAACAGAATATACTGCATCCTTATTGACTAAACACAGAAAAAAACTAGACAATTGTAAAGCAGTAAAAACGCCAATCGTAAAAGGGGCGTTTTTCATGCACAAATGAAAAGATTGATACAACTTTGTAACAGGAATTAATTGGGGAACTTTTATATTTAGCGAATAGAACGCGACCTGATATATCATTTGTAACAACTTATTTGTCACAATGTAATCGTGTACCAGAAAAAGGGCATTATCGTTTGGCTAAAAGGGTGTTAAGGTATTTAAAAGGTACAAAAAATAAAAAAACTTTTCTATAGTAATGATTTTGGAGTTTTAAATGCATATTCTGATGTTAGCTGGGGAAATGCAGAAAGTGGGAAGTCATTTTCTGGTGGTACTATTTTACTAGGTGAGTCACTGATTTCTTGGAAAGGTCGTAAGCAAAGAAGTGTTTGTCTCTCTCCTTGTGAAGCAGAATTATTTTCTATTTCCGAAATTTGTAAGGATGTTATTTGGACTGTAAGTTTATTATCAGAATTAAAATGTAAAACATTTTTGAATGGTGCAGTCACCTTGAAACCGACAGTCAAGCTGCTATCCAGTGGATCAACTGCGCCAGATCATCTACGAAATCCAGACACATGAAATTACGTTTCTATTTTATGAAGGATTTAATAAAGGACAATATTATTAAGTAAATATGAGCCTCTGAACAAGAGAAATCTTAAAATCCATGAAAAAGCTCTTTAAAGTTTATTATTATAACATAAAATAAAACGGTGGGCTAACTAATATGAAAGCAATATAACGTTTAAATTATTATATGTGAAAGATATCATAGTTTATCTGTTTATTTTTTGTATTTAAAGCTGTTTTAAAGATTTATAGCTGAAATTATTTTGGATGTTATTGTGAATTTTTAATTGCCATATTTTTGGTTTTATCAGTCATTTTTTATCATTTTTCTTTGTAGTTTATCTCTCTTACAGCATTTATTGGTTTAAAGTTTTGTACTGAACATAACGAAAAAAAAAGAAAGAAAAAGATGATTCTTGTGAAACCTGTAACATTCCTATATTTAGAATTCACGATGAATGGCAGTGAACGTTAACTATCAGATTAATTAGGCAACCCTGTTGTAAAGGGAGCAGCTAAATTGGTATTATTATAGAGATATTAATTAATTTCGAAAGTATATGAATGCTTTTAATGTCTGTGAGAATTTTATTTCTTATTAAATTTACCCAAAATTTGCGATTAAATGGTATACGTTATTCTTCCACATTTTTCAGTTAAAAAGCCGTTATACTTTAACTATGCTCTCGGCATTTAGCTGGGAAAAGTGCCTGAAATGCAAATAGCTTATACGTGAATACGGATACCTAGAAATGTCCCAAATGTTGTAACATTATTTCACTTTTCTTCGAAGATGCGTTTGTATAATATATATTCAAATGTTGTCACTACCGACATAAATCCTTGATGCGAGAGTTTTGAAAATACTTTTCGGACACTAAGAAGGATGGATATTCTAAACGTCCAGCGTAAGGGCTATAGCCAGAGGATAAAACCCTTATGTTTACCGGATCTTATGTCACAGATCTAACGCTAAGATCCATTTTGGAATACGGAATCGAGTTTTCCTACTGAGACTTAGTATGCTAAATATTTAAGAAAATATAAATTTTGAATGCTTACAAAAATATATTCCATGATAGTTGCGTATAAATATCATTATTTTACCCTTAAGATTTTGTGTTCCAAAATTCTATTGAAGCCAAAAAATACGAAATTAGAATAAATAAAACGAATTTTAGCCGAAATGCATGTAATATTGTGATTATCAAAAATATTTGACACATAAACAAAATTTGAGATTTTTGATTGAACTACACTGAAACTCTTAATAATGATTTAAATTCCATTACTGAAGAAATATAATATGTACATAATATACTATGTACATTCTCAATTTCATATTTATAAACATTTAAACTGATGTTTAATTTATGCATTCCTTTCATTATTCGAGATGTTTAAATTGAAAATTTTATATTTCTTAATTTGATAGCTATCATTATCAAAGAAGGATCTCGGTTTTAAAATAAAGCTATTTAAAATAAAAGGGCTATGTTTTTTCCATGAAATATACGTTTTAATAAATATAATTTAACATCAAAATGTTCTATGGCGATTTGAAATTTTATTACAAAATTCAAAATTCAAAATTTTAAGCATTTTAACTTTTAATATAATTAACCATTCGAACCATTTGACCAATTTGAATAATTTGTTAACCTTTTTGATATAAAAGTATTTCTTTCTATTTTTCTTCAGGAAGTAACAAATTATAAATTATATTTGTTCAATAATTGTAAAAGAAAAGACGCTTATATTTTTAGATTGTCTTACTCGATATAATTTCTTGTTTTTCACTCAATACCCAAAATCCTAAAGCCAGAGCAAAAGAAACTAACGTTTCAAAAAAATTCGTAATAGACTAAAGGCATGCGACAATAAATTCTTGCATGTAGCATAAAACTTCACGCACATAATGTGTGAAAAATCTCGTTAAAGTTTACAAATCATACGAGCAGTTCCTTTAAAACTAATGCGTTAGAAGTATACCGAAATTATTTTTTAACGCATTCACAATATGCATTGACTTTTAAGAGTATGTGCATAAGTTTAATATATTTTAAAACAAGTGATGCAGAATAAATTTAAAACAGACTAAACATGCAGAAACATTATGACTTAAATAAATCATTTAGGCAAGACATGTGAAAAAAGAATACCATTTCCATTTCAAATACACCAGTCTTGCAAAACACGGCTCTTAATACTTATTCTTTTCACAGATTTAATTTTGCAAGGTTTGTTCTTTTTCTGCGCAATTTAACTGAAAGATTTGCATTTTAGTTAGATTTCCAAAATTTTCTGCCATTTTTTGGACTTTTCTAAAGGGGCAACAATAAACCAAATATTTTTGTAATTTTTTATATGTCTAAACGATTTTGTAATTAAAGTCAAGAGCTGCTTGTTATGCAACTACTTATTGTTTTGAAGTATTAAATTTGCCTAAAACGTCTAACTCAAATTATGTTGTGAGAGGATTCGCTTGGGATGTGAATTTTGCCTTTCGCCTATCTTTCCAAAAGGTAATCTGCTACGATTCTCTCAAAAACTGGCGAACACCTCAAAAGACTAATTATAAGCTTACTTAACGTTGAAAAGTAGTAAATTTTCATCTTCGTCTTTCCTTTTCTTTTCTTTATTTAACACAAGCTGATGGTTCACAATATTATTCACAAAGTAACCATAAAATAAAAAAAATAATAATAATAATAGCACCAGCATAAAATAGAATGAATCATATAAATGGTGATATCAGACTCGCATTAACTTAAAATAAACAAACATCAAATTACTTTAGCATGGAAATTCTGAGATTAAAAAATTATAATGAAAGGTAAAGCAATTAAATTTTACTAAAAACTAAATCTTACAGATGTTGATGTAGTTAGTCTGTATATATCCAGTTTGCTTTGATACATTCTAAGGAACTAATTGTATACTTTTACATTAAAAACATAAAACTGCGATTTTGTGAAGATTTTTTAATTCCATTTTCCCCAAGTTGAAGTCCTTGTAGTTTTCTTGTATCTTTGTAGTACCTTGTACCTTTGTAGCTTGACAAACACATTGCTGAACTTTCAAGGTTTTTGATGTTCTGCATAAATAACTTGTAAAAACAATATCTCATTCTCTAGTTTTAAGCGATACGTGTAGTAACCAATGGGTAATTTTAGGAAGCCTGTTCCTTTTAATGGAAAGAAACATGAAACACAATTTTATAGGATCCTTAATCCCGCTCTATTTTGCCGTAGAATCTATTTATGCTAAGATGTTCCCTGAGAAAGTGCCACAAATTTTCAGTCGGATTTTAGTACGGTGAATTTAAAGTCCAATCTAGTAAAGCAATTGTATTTTTCCAACATGAAGCTTCTGACAGATTTAGGATTATGACATGGAGCCAAGTCATGTTAAAATGTTCCTGAAAAGGTTTTCAAAAATAGCACAATCTTACGCTTTAAAATTTCAACATACTTTGATAAATTCATCATTCCGCCAATAGGAGCTAGAGTTCCAGTGCAATCTGCAATAAAATAACAAAAAAATATTTATTTTCGAGGATATTTTACGGTTTTATGGATTTGTCGAGGTCTTACTGACGCAACCATGCTTCAGCTAAAAATGTTAGATATGTAACGATGAACAAATAAATGCGTCTTCCCGTTGAAAATGAGTTTTTTTAGTCATTATGGCCAAGATTTGTTTTGCTTGGCCCAAATGATTGTTTTTAGTTCATTTGACATATCAAAAAATGTTTTTTAATTGGCTTTCTTGCCTTTCGACTAGCAGTGACAAGTCTACACCGCCCATTTGAAGCATGAATATCAACACCAATAAATAACATATCTCTTTCAAGGACATTTGCTAGTTTTTTTGGATCCATAATGCATTTTTGGTGTTGGAAATGATCACATTTTTTTTTGCTGTTTGGAGTTGTTTTCTTTGTCTATTCACATTCGCCCTTCCTTTCTGGAGAAAATGATCCAGTTTCATGATGTCTCGTCAGAATTCGAGAATTACTCTGTTTTCCAACATCAACTGCGGAGACAATATTTCTTACTGTCATGGATGTGTGACTCTGAAGTATGATAATCTTTGCTCAAAATCCTGCGTAAAAAAGCACCTTGTCCCCATTAATTTACACACTGTAGTCAGACATTCATGTGATTTGCTGTATGTTTTCCGACTATAGGAGTGTCTGTTAGAATTCCTTCTAACATCCGATTTGTAAACAAGGAAATTAATTACAATCTGTGATATCTTTTCCAGCATTCACAATTATTTAATTCACATAAATTGCAAAATTTTGAATAGAATAAATGTTGTATATTTAAACATATTGGTTTTCGAAGAAGTCTGATATATCACAATATGCGTGTCATAATTTAGTTTTTGAATAACTAATAATGTTCAATAATATAATTTCATGTGCACACCAACATAGCAGAGACAGTTCTTAGATAAAAGAACTTCACGAATAAACATTGTCCCATATTTTTAAAACTTAAATCTTTAAACTGACCTAGGGCACTATTTATAATTTAATACAAAAATGATACCTGGTTTGCGAACAGAAAGCGATCCCTATGTTTAAATTTCAACACAATTATAGATCGATAAAAATTTAATTAATCACGTACAATTAAAATTACATACACTGCGTTTAATCATTTAATCATTTAACGTTTAACTAGTAATTACTGAAATTTATAGATCAATAAATAATAAATTAATTAGATAAAATTAAAATTACATATACTGGGTTTAATCATTTAACGCTTAACTGGTAATTAATTAAATTTATATATTTTCACTTATAGATCTGTAATACTTCGAGTAAGAGCCATACGTAACAACTAATTGTGAAATGAATTTACAAAAAAGATTTAAAAAATTAATCGCATATACTCAGTTTTATATGCATACACTTGTGGTCATATTAATTTTAAAAAATTGGGCAAAAAATGAACTAAAATTATATTATTAAACGTGCGTCTGTAAATTCGGTGAAAAAATATGCTTAGAGTTCAAAAATGCACTTTGATACAAAGTCATTAATTACTTTAACTGATTTCATCATTCCATTTTTATTAATTATCTACCTATGAATTTTAAAAAGCCTTTTAGAACTGTTCTCTGTGATTCGCTATGCTATTGGCAGTTTTATTTTCTTTAATATCTTGCTCTGTCTTCCTCTTTTATCTTCCTTTTTTATTATCTGCATTTCTTTCATTTATTTATTTTTATTTTAACGTACCTCGGTATGTCCTCGTTAGAAATTTTACTTTGCCATCTGGTTTTCTATTTACCTGATTCTTTCATGTTGTTTAAGATATTCTTCTTCTTATGTCTGTTCCATATATGGATTTAATTGATCTCTTTGTTTTCATTCATATCTTTTTCAATGTGTGCGTAGTTCATTTCACGCCATAAATTCACTCACATCACTGTTATTATTGTTTTTCTTTCATTTTCCTCTTCTTTCTTTTCTTTCCTTGTCTCCTTTCTTAGCCTCTTTTATTATTGTTTTGATTATTTTATTCGTTTATTCAGTCTTACATCGCTTTTTATTCACTTTTCTTTAATTTCCTCCTTATCCTGTTTCTGTTTCTTTGTATTTACACCTTTATTCTTTCTGTCGTTATGTTTACACTTTGGAGATATTGTTTTAGTTCCAGCTCTGTTCTGTTTGCTTTATCTCTTCTGCTTTACTCTTATTATCTAAATAACTTTTACATTTTTCATTTAATAGTTATCTCTTTCTTATTTTCTTTCACTTTTCATTATTTGTGACTATATGTACCATTTACCCTTCAAGTTTGGGTAATTTTGTAAAGGAACTAAACTAATCTAATTTGAATAATGTCAGAAATGAAAACTGTATCTTTCTAATATATTTGTAACAAAAATGAAAGCTTTGAGGAATAACAAAAAGCAAAAACATGGTTAAAAATTATATCTGATTTATTATCCCCACCTCACATATGTCAAATATGTTTTGTAGTGGATAAGATCAAGGTTTAAGGTCATTTCAGACATTCGTATAGGTGTATATATGAATTCGTATAGGTATATACTTTATTTATGATACTAAATTAATAGACCCTCTTCTGTATGATTTTATTTCTAACAATGGCATTTAAACAAGCTTTATCTCTGTCTTTACGTTTCTTAAAAAATTTACGTTTTTCTACGACTAATTAGACTGAATAATAGTCAGATGAAAATTGAAGAGCATAATTACCAATACTGACAATCTGACTCGAACACGTCATTTGGTAATTTCTAGTAATTCAAGATTTGAAGAAATGACAAGTGAAAGCATGCAAGCAAAGTCTGTTGCCACGGAACAGGAACGATATGGACTGTTTCACTCATGCCTGTTGTAAATTATATAAATAAGTCATATATTGTTTCGTTTTTCTCATGCAAAACTGTATACGTTTCGATAAAAACTATTTGTAGCATGCTGGAATGTTGTACAAGAGCAGGACTTGACTTGATTGTCATTTGGCCAACGTTTAATGGCTTTCTTCCAAATCTGAGACCAGAGTACATTTGTTTATTTTATTGAATAAAACAAAACACAAGACGCCTGATTACCCAAGGGAAGAGATCCCTCGGTAGAAATTAAAACCCCAAAACTAACTGGGAATTCAGTTTAATTTAATCATCACCAAGTTTTAATTAACTCAAGAGGTGGAAATAATTTTCAAGTTTCACCGCCTTAAGCATTGTAAATTCCATAATATACAGCATTTAGTAGTTAAGGATTCTAACTAAATTAATTTTTTTATATTGTTATATATATTTTTTTATTTATAAATATATATTTTAATATCTGCAATTGTGATATTACGTGCTGAATTTATAATACTCTACTTACAAATAAAAATAGGTATTGTAACTATAAAGCTACTAAATAATCCTTATTTTTGCTTTAAGGTTAATTTAAATACATTCTGTAGCAATGTGGAAGGATTAGTTCTGATATTATATTAATTGTTTAATTGTACACTTATATGCAAAACATCAGTAACGCATTTTTTGATACAAAGAAAATTATTTTACTCAGTTTTATTCAACATTTGACTCTAAAACGTAACCCACTTCTGGTCTCTGAAAAGTCTTTTAACCCCCCATGATCACTGACACTTTATTCGAACAAATAAATCAGAGGGAATGTTTCCAGTGTTACTTCCTATTAAAATGTAACTCCGGGCAAACGTTTCGAGCATTTTTCAACTCGTTTGGCGCAAAATAGAAAAGAAAATAATGGAACATTTTCCTTTTTCTTTTAAAGGAGAAGAAAAAAATAGCCAAGCGAATAAAAAGTAAGAAATTTCCATTAAAACTGCGTTACGTGATCAAAAACCAATAAAACTCCTAGCTAGGAGTTAAGGATGCATCGGACACCTTCACTGAGCTCTTGTTGCATAAACAAAATAGATGAGAAAAAATAAAAAAGCATTTTGTCTGTAAAAAGCAGACCGGAATTGGAGCAGCTACCTCGTGCTCAATACTCAATATATGCTGAAGGCGCACTGTTGTGTGAGAATGTGCCAATAACATCTGACGCGAGGCGACAACGCGAAGATCGTTTTTCTCTTTTCTTCTCATATATGCTGTTGTTATTACTCAGCATGTCGCCCAATGACATCGCTTCGTGAGAGTTTCTTCTATCTTTTACTGTGAATTTGTATAGTGAAGCTGATTGTTTGCTTATTGCACGCGTGAGCGATCACATACTCAGCAGTTGACAATCAGAATGTTGAGCTGTTTATGGACAATTGATTACTGCGATAGTATAAAAGTTCATACGCGTTCCATCATTCAATGTTTCCTTATATTAAAGCTCTTTTTTACTTTCGGAAGGGCCAGAATACAAGAAATACATTTTACTACCGCTCCACGAAGCGCACGAAGTGCCTACGAGAGCGTAACATGCGACGTCTTTTTCTTCATTCAATAAACTTAGGTCTGATACCAATCGTCAAGTTTTCAAGTAGGACGCTCACATATTTGACTTAAATTTACTAAAACTATATCTTTCTGCTACGACCCTAGAATTTGATAAAAGTACAATTACACTTTAAATAAACAGTAATGCTTATGATTATCTAGTAATACACTGATCAATCTTATAATATTCTTACAATCACAAATTGCACAGCTTATATCACAAATCAATATCTTATAATCACAAATCACAATATACATCGCAAATCATAACTGCAATTTCTGCTGATTTTTATTCAATAATTGCTTGCAAAAGCAGTTTTTAAAAAACAATTACCAAATTTTAGGTGAATTCCTTAATTAACTCTGCTATTACCAAAACAAAAAATATACAGCAATAAGTTGCTAAAATACTTTTCGTAGCTTTGTTTTTTTTTAATTTGACTAATCTGTCTAGTATTAGGTGAAATCTAATAATCAAAGTATCTTCAACATATCTTCAACATTCTTTGTGAATTAAATATTAGATCATAAGGTTTTATACCCGAGAGGTGAAAATAAACGACTAGGGCGTCAATCTAATTAATTCCCCACCATGACTAAATTAATTATACTCAGCGATCTATTGCGCATGTCTTTTGCTTTTAATTTCGAATAATCTACAAATCAGCAGCTCAGTAATCTACCAATCATGAACTCCTAAGTTCCTAAGTTCAGTAACTTACCAATTATAACTGCCAAAGTTTAATATTCTACCAATCAACAGCCCAATTGGTGCATATAAAAAATTAAGCAAAAGACCCTTAAAAATAAGCAATCACGAAAAGGCCAATACAACGTTGTACTTCAGGAAGTCCGAAAAAAGCATTTTGCAAATGATAAATCTGAGCGTTTTGATATGAAATTTATGCATATGTAATAGGACAGTTCATGATATTCTGTCATATGCCAAACATGGGAATTTCATTGCATACTAAAAACATAATCTAAGAAGTTTTCTGTGATGCTTTATTTTACATTGTAGTCCCAGTTAAAATTTCTTAGACTTTTGATTTATTTTGTGATTTCAAATTATCTGAAAAGACATCTTTAGAGAAACTACCTTCGATTTTATTTTCGCAAGATTTGATTCGTGTATGAAGGAATTTACAAACAATAGATGTTGATACGTAACGGAATCGTTTCAACTAGTGGTATATCCGAGTAAACTGGCAAACGCCCAGTAAATTCGCTGAAATATTTTATCTTTCACGCACTTGTTTACTTCTCTTATGTTAATTTAATATGCACGTTACTAAAGCGAGTGGTTCCAAAATAGCAGAAGTTAATGGGCACGGTAATATTAAAAATTCTCAGTTGTACAAACTCAAACATACATCTTATAGCCATGGTGTAAATAACAGTTAAGTGCTAAACTCATAAGTAATTATTTAGAATCATATCTCAATGATACTCTGCCCATAGCACTATTACTGCACTTCCTAATACGATATTTTAAATGATTCAATCATTTAAGAAAGGTGTTTGGAAATTACTATAACATTACAAACTAGTATAAAAAATTATTATTCTTGTGTGTATGTAAACAAATGTTGGTACTTTCATTTTGCAGGCAAAATCAACCAAGTAAATTGTTAAAAGGTAAGCACTGGCAAATAACGAACATATTGTGACCAGTTAACAAGAAAATAGCATTCTTGTATTAGAAGGTATTTTCTTCCTCCTTGCAGCAAGTCTTCGTGGTGTAGTGGTAGCACACTGGGCGCATATTCGAGAGGTCTAGGTTCGAGTCCCGGCTAGGGCACTGGACATTTTTAACATCTCCTGCTTCAAAACAATCTAATGAGGCTACTGTATCATATAAGAAAATAATAGAAATGTGTAACGTAATTCCAAAATTCTAGCTAATGAAACATGATATGCAAGAAATGTATGAGACAAAGATTGAGATTACTCATAAAATAACATTTAACTCATTTCTCACAAATATAAAACCAAAATCAACAACTTTAGCAAATGTATAAAAAATGTTTAAATTTATACATTCAAAAATATGTTTCATGTTATACTTTTAATTACTTTAATACACGGTGTTTCCACTAGAAATACAATTCAAGGTGGATAAAGAAATGCCGCAAATTCAGTATCTTTGAAAAATCCAAGCATTCATAAAAATGTAATGAAGAAAGTCTCAGGAAAGAACATAAAGCAACGCAGATGTTATGCTACTTTGGAAGAGCATGGAAATAGAAGCGAAATCCCATCACAGTCAGCCAATCTTCTGAAAATGGGAAGACTTCTAGAAGTCGAATTGGAAAGGAAAAAATGTCATTTACAATAGATGCTTTACAAGAAACAAAATGGCAAAGAAAGACATGTATTTTAAAAGGTTAACGATGAAAGGAAAATTGTTTTCTTCACGGTGATTCGAAACAAATTTTTAAAAAACTGTGTATATATATATATATATATATTAAGCATTAATTTGTTTACACAATTTCTGTTTAAATTATAATTTATC
>KK116301.1:176964-208189 GCA_000611955.2 Stegodyphus mimosarum
TAACATTAAAATGAAAATATTTCGTTATATTTTCAGACAAAGAATCTAGTAAGCTTCATGTTTTTAAGAATTTCTGAAACATCATGCAAAAGTCAAACCAAAGAGATTGTATATAACTATTTACTTCTAAATTTATCTGCTGTTTGTTTGTATAGATATATATCTGTATGTTTATCTATTTAAGTATTTAATGACACATATATGTATCTGTATATCGCTCTATATATGTGATACCTCGAAATGTATTTGTGACTTCTTAAGATGCACAAAGAGAAAGAAATTTGCAGACATGAGCGAAATGAATTACTTATTTTTATTCATGATTGACATACATTTTAATTAATACAACACAAGGGCAATGTATCCATTATATGCACCAATATATGCACTATATGCAGCCACATTTTTGGTAGCTTTTCACATCTTCAGATAATGGACCATACAGACAGGTGAGCCACACTTATGTTACAAAGAGAAAAGCAAGTGGAAAAGTATCGCATTCAGAGAATAACGTGAGGGAGATTAAACGAAAATGTTTGGTTTTAATAGAAATGTTATACAGTGATTGGATAAAATTAATTTGTTAAGTTGGAAAGAGTTAATTCCTTGACAAATCATGTTTAAAAAAACAATATGCCCAGCCTCTAGCCGATTCTATGTTTTAAATAGCAGCGGCATTTAAATAGTGTACCACCTCTGGTTGATTACTTGTAAACAAAATCTAATTTGTTGTTCTAGTAAATAGAAAGTTTTGTAATACGAAATTTTTGATTACATATTATTGGGTATAATTGGCGTGTGTAAAAACTGGTTATCCTAAATTTTTACTAACATAATCAAATATTTACTACTTTATTCATATTATTGAAAACTTTATTTTATTTGGCGGCTGAATAAAAGAGATTTTAAATGATTTTAATTAAAAAAATTAAATGTAACATAATAAATATGTTGGAAGTATAAAAAATAAATAATAAAATGAAATAATATTAAATAATTTAATTAAAATTAATTTAATTTAATTTATAAGTTATTTTTTTCTCTCCTTCCCGCATGCCTTCGTGATGTAATGGTACCACACTCGCCGCATATTCTAGTCCCGGAAAAAGCATTGCATATTTTTTACGTCTCCTGCATCTAGAAAATCTAATGACTCTACAGTGGATAATAAACTCTACAGTGGATAATAAACTCGTCATCACGATGATTTGGCCATTGGGTCCCCTAATCCCAAATTGCCCTTTAGGGGGAGTATATAAGTATTTTCTCCCTCCTTTCCGCACGCCTTTGTGGTGTAACCTTAGCACACTCGGAGCGTATTCGAGATTTCAACGTTCTAGTCCCGGCGAGGGCATAGCATATTTTTCACGACTTCTGTCTCCAAATAACCTAATGACTCTACAAGTTTTAAAGATTAAATCATACAAAAATAAAGGACCAATCACTCAGTGACATAATTTTACAAATTTGCCGGCTAAACTCTTATTATAATGCATCTACAATTTTTTTTCATGAAAGTGTTTTTAAGATTTCTAAGTAATGTACAACTTATACCTTATCATATGTGGTCAAAATTTAATATCCAGCTCCGGATCCCTTGCAAGTTTTAAATCCAAATTTGAGAAGCGTTGGATTATCTTATGCATTTTTTCACGAAAATATGTTCAAAAATACAAGTAAAGTAAAAATATCGGTTTACTAATCATCGCATACAGACACGTGCAGAGACTGATTTAATTTTTAAAATAGTAAAAACGAGTTTGCTGTAAACTTAATTCGTGCTTATTCACTGTAAACTCATTACGGAATTATTGGACCGAAAACACTAATCCCTTACCTACGCATACAGACTACTAGGGATCAAAAGTAATTTGCGCAAATATGGATTTTGTATTTAAGTAACCGACCTTGTTCGAAGGGCGTTTTTTAAAATGTTCGTTATATTTTTGAATTTATGTGATTTTTTAATGAATTGCACTCAAATACAATTACTGCAAAAGTGATAAAAAATCGTTATTTTGAGAAATTTTTGAAAAAAGACTGAATATTTTAGGTCAAAATTAATAAAAACATCAACCATCACTGACAAGAAATATATATGATAAAAATCTGTGTTTGGCTTTCTTTATTTTATATATATTACCTAGAAGAATACATTCAGCTACAATAATTTGAAAATATTGATTCACTAGCAATATATGGCTAAATGTGTCAGTCAACACTAAAAAAAAATTAAAATACACATGCTATTGAAAAACAAATGCTGTAATTTATATTCTATGGGGTTACTTTTTTAACTTCTTGTCTACATTATATATAATAATGTATATGTGTGCAAAATTTAAAATAATTCTAAGGTGAACTTTTAGAGTTATCATGGTTGTTAAGAACATAAATCATAAAAAAAAGAATTAATCAAAAATCACGTTTAAATTCAGATTAATGTTACATGACATTATACTCAAATATTCACTTGAAATGCTCCTGCCTTATACATCGGCCCTTAATTTTTTTTCAAAACAATCATTTTTTTTTTGTTTTCAAAGGGCTTTCAGTTTTTTCCTATCATTTTTGGCGAAGCTTGATGAACGCCTTCGAGAATCCTTAATTCTTGTTACAGCTAAATTCTTATACCCTTGGACTGTAAAATATCCCGAAGTCATTTTAAGTGACTCAAATATTTTAACAAGACCAGAAAATCCATTATTAAATAGAATTACACTGATAATGGTACCAAATATTAATCATTTTAACCCAACAAATGTGTTTTTAGCTAATAAATTGGCGCAGGAAATTTGCACACAAAACAGAAATATCGAAAGCTCAATGTAAACAAAGCAATAAGTTTGAAGCGTTTTTGCCAAATGGAAAAGAGAAAACACATAATGAAAATACACTGCCAGATTCTCCAAACATATAAAAATGCTTAAAATTATTTACTTTATAAATAATATAGAAAAAAGTGGAAATTGCACCTTTAATTTGCCCTTTATACTTTAACTTCCGGTGTGGCAGACAGTGACTTCCTGTTTGTCGCATCTCAGAAGAGATGGTATATCTCTACTTCTAATCAACATATCAACAAAAGAAAAGCTGTTCCTGATAGCTAAAAATATGGCCTTAAAAAATATTAAATTTAAAAAAAAGTGAGTTTTTCAGTCGAAATCGACCAGAGGTAGCTACTTGAAATTTGGTATTATATTTATAGGACACTGCTGTTTCAAAACTCGTTTCCACAATTTCGGATACATTAAGACAGGCTTTTGTCGGAATTAAATCTTTAACAGATTGGGATATGCAAGTTTCGGATTAAAACTGCTATTGCAATTTGTTTAAGAAATTTAGTCTTCGAAGTACTGAAACAACTGAAATGTAAAAGATAAAGATGATGGCAATATCATGCTCAGATTATAATGAGATTTTTTGTTTCGTCAAATATATTTACCTGTTTGATAAATATGGAGTCTTGTATTTAGGATTTTTTATGATGGTTATTGGAGTAATAATCTAAAGAAATCAATTATATCATCATCAACAATCAAAATGAACATTCTTTAATTGTTTTTAAATGTTGTGTTTAAATAATTTCTATACATAATGTCACTTTACAGTGATTGGCATAAAGGACTTGAATTTTTGAAGAAATTTCCCGTTGATATTATTGAATGTATGCTTGTAAATAGAACTATTTGAACACAGATTGCATAGTTCATACTGTAAAAAGGACATAAAGAAACAAATCGAAATTAGGAAATTAAATCCTAATGAACTATTTGGTGGACTTTAGAAGTGCATATTTAGATGTTGACAAATTTAAATTAGAGAAATGTTCTGTTGTAAACTTCCAAGCTAATTAATGCTTCTCGCTGCTAGCACATCGCAATTTAACGAACATAGACATCACATATTCTAATGAAACCCCTAGGACGTAAACTTTAATCGAATGATAGGTAACTGGATTATATTGTAACAGAATACTCAGCTGTTTTGAAAGAGATACAGATTCTATCCAACAATTCTCTGTACTAATGAAGAAGGTGGTTGGCGGCAGAACTTGAAATTACCTGGGGCAACATGTGAAATGCAAAAGGGTTATATGATTTGAGACTCAGATATTCTACTCGGTTAAATTTCTCTGCTGATGTTTAGGGTTAAAATTCCCATAATTCAGAAATCTAAATTGAAACGCATATATGTCTTTTCATGAATTGTGTCTGCTATAATAAAATACTGCCTGTAAATGTTTTGTTTTGTTTGATGAGACATAAATAGGTAATTTTAATTTATTACTAATTTGAAAAAAGTTGATGAAAAATTTAATAAGGATGTTTTAATTTGTGAATCAATATGAAAAATTTTACAGATAACAACGAAAAGTACTTTTTGAGGTATTATAATAATTTATGTATTAACGTCAAATTTAAAAACAAAAAATTTAAAAACAATGTTACAAAAAGCTATAGTTTAGCTGTAAAAATATTTAGAAATAGACACTAATTGCAAGGAAGAATTTTAAAATACTTTCTTTAAACTAGAGAAGGTGATTTTTTTGAATTGTGTAATGCTTCACATGTTTTACAGTTTTTATATATCTTCAATATTCTTTTAACTTATAATTTAGCCTTAACTTGATTATTTATGTGCTTTTCCGTAAAACATACTGCTAGAGAAAAATTTGATTTATTTCATAAACTTACTAATCTGTAGATATTACACAAAAAAGGAAACGAAAAAAAAAGGAAAAGACTTTATGTTCTTTATGTTACTTCATTTCGATTTTGTGTATTATATTATTGTTTCAAATAAACAGATTTCAATTTAATTTGCATACATTTTTTGATTTAATATTTCCTTACCTATAATATTCAACTTATGAATCTTAATATCCATGCATATTAACTTACCGCTAATGCTTACACGTAGAAACATGTATAAGGGATTCTATTAATGAAAAAAAGAATGTAAAAATGTGAATGTAAAAAACTGAAAGAAAATTCATTTCGCCTAGGGTAAAAGCTTTTTGGATAATTTTCGCTCAACCAAAGTCAAGAGATAATTTTCGCACAACCAAAGTCAAAATTGGGATTCAATTTCCAGCTACAGTTAGCTATCGAAGACTTGTTAATTTTAATTTTTTGAACAGAAGATTCATGTTCCTTGATGCAAAACTTTAACCCCGTTTTAATTTGGCCAATACATCTTAAACCACACTGACCAGATATGCTATATATCCCCCAAGAATTCAGTCAGAAATTGAATCTTTAAGAATCGAAACATGGATTTTAGTGATCGGCGAAAAATTACTTGAAAATTGAACTGGATTTCTGGAGAATTCGTGCAATTTTGTAACTGAAAGAAGGATGAAATCTAATCACGACAAGGTTAGTGATGTTATTTGTAACAGCAGATTATCTTCTTTGAGGGCAAGGTGATACTTTAATTAAAGGATTTATCAATGACCACGGGAGGAAATCCTCGGTCAGTTGCAACTGATCTCAAATAAATGAGTTCATTAGTAAGCAAAGATTCCGAGGAACGAACTCTGAGTGCACGAAATACATAATAGTAAAGAGAAGCCAGTTTTTGCTTAGCCTGGTGACATGATTTAGCATACGGCTGCAAATAAATAGAAAGGTTTTTATGGTAAACTGGAGAGCTGGCCGAATAGGATGTCTGGAGTGAATTAGATCGTGATATAAATAATAAAATAATGATAAGAAGGGACATGTACCTCTTTGCCCTCGAAATCAATAGAATCTTGAATAAAATCTTATCTTCTTTATTAACACAAAATGTTTCTCATTATGTATATTGCTGGCACATAAAAAGTACAGAAGTATGTATATTATGTAAAACATTAAAAACGCGAATATTTTTCCACTACTTGAAACAAATGTGATTCGGAATGTAAAATTCGACACTGAGAAATGAATACAGGAAATTATTTTTCTGTATTCATCTTCGTCATACTCGCTGATTATATTATATTACACATTAAAAAACTGGAAATCCGATTTAAAAATATTTAAAAAGTAAGATTAGTTTTTGCTTGAGTAAAGCCTAAACAAGCTGAGATTTTATCGCCTTCTCTTGAGCCTTTGTTTTTTGTTAGTATTAATAATTCGCGAAAGTTGCACTATGTGTGCAGACTGAGTAATTTATTCTATTCCATTCATGCACTATGCTTGAGCAATTGGTTTTTGTTAACGAAATTTTATACATATGCATTTGTTTCTTAAATCTTTAAATTTCTGTAAGGGACTGAGCATTTTCCTTACGCATTACATTACCTAATTCTATTGGCATAATGAATTATGCAAGAGAATTTTCTTTTTTCTTCTCGCAGTTTTTCATAAGGCCATTGCATAAACTAACGGAAAAGGACAGAACCTATAACGCCCATAATATTGACAAACCCATAACAAAATAAGACATTCAGAGCGAAGGCTCTGGCTGGATTGTTTTTAATTCACCTTTCGCGTGCGCCACCTAGCGGAAAACTTGACTCCGTGACTGTATTATATCAAGTCTTGACGCTGCACATGACAAAGACAAAACGCTCCATAGGAAAATCAAAGAAAAGAGTAAAAGAAAGTAAATTGCTTCTATCTGTGACAAGCATATTAACTAGCCTCGCATGTGGATGTTTATTGTAATGGAAATAAAATTTCGGTAGCTTAGTTTCTCTTTCTTCCTCCCTGCTCTATGCGATTTTTTATTTTTTCAGTTGTAAACCTTTTGGAGGATGCTTGGCATAAGCTTTTTTTGTGTAAAACTTTCTTCCCTTCCATGTGGAAGAGATTCGAGAAGCCAGAAACCAATAAAATGCATTACACAGTACTAAAATAATTCTTATTCTCAATGCATCCACGATTAAATACATGATTTTAGTTAAAGAACGAAAACGATGCCACGAAATTAAGGAAGGTTATAGTTTTAATTCCAGAAATTGCTCGATAAATAAAACTTGAAACATGTAAATTATACATTTGTTTGTGCGTAACTTTATCTAGTGCATTTTATATATACATTTACTTCTGATTTCCTCTAGACATTCGGCAAGAAATAATTGGAATAATAAATAAACAGTTACACAAGGAACTAATTATACAACCATAATAATTTTTTTGTTCTGTTTTCTTTAGGTTTTAGGGAAATTGAGAAGAATACATGTATACATATTGAGCGAATACTGAGATTTAAGCAAAGACAGGAAAAAAACTTTATTTCCTAAGAACAGTTTTACATTACGTTCTGCACATATCACGACATCTGACAGATAAACTAAAATGCGTATCCTGATCTAAACTTATACCCGACATTTGTTCATATAATTGGATGTAGAAAAGCACTTATGGGCAATATCTATAAAGGGTGAGAAGCTTTCGTAAATGACTTTACAAAAAAGGAAAACGATGATATTAAACAAGGGTATAAACCATGAAAACCGACCATGCAGCCAACTTGTTGGCTGTGATTCAAATAATGATCGAACAGCCAGTGCTCAACGGCTTTTATCTATTCCATCACAAACAAGTTTATACACAAAGAGGAAGTTTAATGTTTAAATAATATCTCATCTAAAATGCAAAGGCGGCAAGTTATTTGCATCGTTGCACTTCTCTTCTGATAATGAACCCGGTTTTCTGTCAACGACATTTTTATTTCGGACGTGCAATCCTTGTTTCGTCTATCAAAAAGCAATGATCACCATATATATGATCGCCTTCGTGGAGCATAATATCTGCAATCTTTCAGTAAACGAGAAGAATTAAGTTCTGGCATTCCGTAGTCTGATATAAAGGAGTTGAGCTTTCTCTAAAATTAGGTTTGAAGTAGCGGTGCTCTTAGGTAGTGGTGCGCTGAGGTATTGTAGTTAGTATACAGGGACCTGCTCATCAATGGTAAATATTTAGAGCATCTCGTATTTCTTACTGTATCCTACTATACTTGTTAAAATTGCTGATTAAAACGCATCTATCAACCTTGATGCAACGAAAGCCTGATATTGAATTTTGCAAAAGTGGACAAATAACTCAGTCCCGCATATTACTTCATGTCACCTCCTAAAGATTTAGGTAAGATAACAAACACGGCACAATGTAGCTTACACGATAGGAAATCATTTACCGCCTTAGCGCCCTTTGTGAATTGCTGAAGTGTAGATAGACGCATTACGACTTGTAGAGAAACAAATCCGCATATTTACAGCTACTTGTTTTATTATATCTACAGCCATGATCATTTTACGGGCAAATAAAACTATCCTATGCAAGCGTACTATCCTGCATTAATAAACTAATAAAAATGAACTATTGAGTATTTTTAGAAAATGTGTTTTTTAATATTTAAGCATTCATATTTTAAAAACTAATATTACCGTTAAAAACCAAGCTCTTATTCTACAACCTCCATAAATGATCAACCCGTTAAATTAATGTACCTTTCCTTCATTAATGACTCTTATGCAAAGACTAAAAAGCAAATTCAGTATACAGTGGGAACTCGGGATTTTTTCTCCTTTGCGTAACAAGAATTACCAACGGAGCCTTTGAAGATGCTCGTATAAAAGCCCGAAATGAGCTTTCTAATCTTTTAGGTGACACTGAATATTTGGAAAACAAACTAATTGACATCATCGGGGACTCGCTTTGCCCTTTGAAGTCTTTTTCATTTGCATTAATGCATTCTTTCCTCACTTCGCTAATGCGTTTGGAAGTGAATTAAGTCAAAAACACATTGAATTTAATTCTTTCAAAGGAGTATTTTTCTGCTAAACAAGATTTATTACTTGCTAAAAACGACATAAAACAGGAAGGTAATTCTACTATAAACAACTGTCACTGGCCACTTAGCAGAAGTAACGTGCCTTAATTAACATGTGAATGTTGGTTGAAAAAGTGTTTTACCAGAAACTCTGTTCGAAATAGAGAAGATGCTTAGTTAATAGCTATCCAGAAAGAGACATGGACATTTATTGTAGAATAGATTATTTTTCCGCTTACTTTACCTAATAGATAACTAAAGGAAGAAATTTATATGCGCCGCCTCTAAGGTCATGAATCTGTGATTTTTCAGAGAGCATAAAAAATTGACATGGTAAAATGTCCTACCATGCATGTACATCTGTAACATTATATTCGTATAATAAGTATCATTAAATCTTAACGATTAAAGAGAGTTTAATGCAATAACTGCTCGTGAAAGTAACTTCAAATTTTGGTTGGTAACAGATTGCAATAAATCTAAACGGGAGAAAGACTTTGCTTTGGTGCTTTAAGAAACATTATTGTAACAACTAAAATATCTTTTAATTTAATGATGAGCTCTTCGATAATTATTCAAAATATTTTTGTGCGTGCTTTTTATTTTATTTAGCTAATATTTATTACATTTCATGACTTTAGAAATTAGCAGGAATTTAATATAACTTACAAAATTATTGCAGCTAAGGTCGGGAACATTTTGCTAAGATTGGACATAATCCATGAAAAAAAGCACTGTAAAAATCTGTCTAGGCACAAAGAGTACTTGGGGACCACTTGCACAATTTATATTTATATGAAAATTGAAATTGAACATTTATGGATCACATACTTACTTTCTGAAGGAAAGGACAGTATTCGAAACTACAATATTATTATCCTAGCATATGTTATATGGATTTCATTCAATACAACAAATCACTTAAAGAAGGTAAATAACAATGGAGTCACATTTCTCAGCAGCAACCCTGTATACAAGTTCTTTGTCATTATATATATATCCACTCTTTTCTGAAGGCAACCACTAACATAAACAATAGACAGAAGATACAATGAAAGCAGAGGTAAGGAAACCAAAATTGGTTTCTGTCTGCCTTCTTGACTTTGTTTAAGTCGGGTAGGGAAATAAGAGAAATATATTTGGTCATCTGACTTTTTCTAGCAAAAGGCTGTCTTGCAGATGCTTCTTATTACACCTGATTAATGAAGATTTTCTACCATTTAAATAAAAGATTTGACTAATTACATTGAAAGGTATTTTATGTTAGTTAACAAATTATTATGATTTAAACCTTTACTATAATTTCGTGTTTCCGTTAACCATCACCAGGATGTAAATTAGCTTGAAAAGTATTTATACCAAGGGTTTGGGATATTTTAGATAAGAGATTTTGATAGTGGCTCCATCAGTTTTATTTTCTTTCCACACAGCTCTGCCTGTTAACATTCCGGCCTTAGCCATTTTGCTAGCCAAAATTAAATCGCGCCATTAAAGTTTTGAGCTGGCTAAGTTTCGTTAAATCTGTTAAACTAAGATCTAAAGATTAGAATAGTTTATAATTTTCATTAAACATGATTAATAGAGAAGAAGAGGATATATAATGTTAAAATATTATGAAAAATTAAAAAGGGATGGCAGACTCTTTGCAAAATTTGTAAGGTACTTTTTTTCTTCTTACGCGCGGCTTCGTGATGTAGCTGGAAGCATATCCGTTTAGCAGTCAGGAAGTCCGAAGTTCGAGAGCCGTGCGCATTTTTCACATCTTCTGCTCCGAAATAAAATGCCTAATGATTTCAATAAATATAAGATTGGTGGCTACTCCAGAGTAGCAAAGTAGACAGAATGAGAACTTACACGGCAAAAGCTACATACCTATTATCCGCCCTTTTTGTGAAAAAGACAGTTAAATTCTATTTCCTAATGTTGAAACTGAAAACAGTACATTCAAAATGCAGATGAACAACCTCTTAAGAAGCGTAAAGGAATTCGGCACCCTTTGGATATGAGACTGATGCGCTGCCTACTGCGCTATATATGCACTCAAGACAACTAAGCCGCCCAGACGGTACACTGATTAGGGAAGCCTACTTCAGTACTGAAAGCGAAGGTCTCGAATCCTGGAGAAGGCATTGATTTTTATAAGCGTTTTGCGTCTGTGCGTCATTTGAGCACTTTAAATATGCGACGAGCCAAACGTCCTTTCGAGAGGTTAGTGGTAGAGAAAGAAGGGTGGGAGATACTCGAACCCGTCCTTCCCCGAGGTACTCTGCATCGGTATTGGAGGTGCAACTGAGCGAAGTGGTACTGTCACCTGTATGGTGCTCTAGGCTGTTGCCAGCAACAAGCCCAGTCATGCACTCTTTGCCACTATGAATTCTGTGGCCGTGTTCCGATGTTACTTTTAGGCAAGTGAGATAAGTCACAACAACAACAAGGCAGCTAAGAATAAAAAGGAGAAAACTGAAAAAAAATTATTAAATATTGAAATTTTTTTTTTAAATATTTTAAATGGATATAACATTCCTTTGTCAGCTGTCCAAAATTAAATTTCCGAAAATTTCCCTTGAATATTTCGTGTAGGATATAAACAACCTAATATAAAATCTATTGTGAGTAATCTTCTTATTTGCAAACATTTAAAATTGAATAAAAATATACGATAACTATGAAAAGTGCAGTTCTAATTTTGGTGTAATGCTGATAATGACTCAAATTTAGCAGCATGTATCGAGATCGGTGGAACAAATGTCAAAGTGACATAGGTTGCTTGTATTGATGGTTTTAGATCTAAATGGATGGTTGTGGTTGCTAAATCTTCTCTTATGGAGCACACGTTTTCAGAATTTTCTTCCATTTATTCTGATATTAAACAACAAACTTTCGTTGGAAATTTCCTCAAAAAATTTGTTTTGCTGTTTAATCTTGAAAAATGCTAAATAATACAACAATTTTGTGCCCTGGTTCAAACGTATCTTTAAAATCTTTATTTCAATAAAACAAAACTATAATTTTATGCTTTCAGTTTATGTGTAAATTATCCATTAAATGTTTTATTTATTCTCATGAGTTCGAAGTGTAAAGAGCGAAGTAAGAGAGAGATATATGAAGCATAAAAATGCACAATCGTAATGCATGTTTTGTATTTTTCAATATACGCATTTTTTTTCCTCCTTTATCAGTTTTTATCACATTTTACTGTTTTCATTCTACTTTAATCCACTATTCTAGCAAACATTTCTTTCCCAGATAAAAATCAATCCTGTTCACAATTGAGACATACAGCAATAGAAACGTTTCATAATTCAAACTAATGTGTTAGAATGTATTTTACTTTTGTTTATAATGATTTAAAACATGATTCATTTAAATGAATAATAGCCTATATTGGTAAATTTCAAAATATCATCATAGTTTTGAAATTCGAATAATAACCAGTCCCTTTAAAAATACTCTAATAATGTTTACATCAATTTTTGAAATGTTTCATAAATTAAATTAGAAATGGCACCAAATTCGCAGCCGAACTTTGTTCATTACTTAATTTAAGTATTTTCCGGATATATTTTGGTTTATCACATTTTAGGTTTGGATATTTATTTGGTTTCAGTTTGATGAATGTGTTAAAACGTTTCCTGTTTAGCCCAGTGTACTTTTTTCTTTTTTTTTTGTTAACAATATTTTTTTACCTGTATCCTGAAAAAAAAGGCATTTATTGTTTTCATTAATACTAACTTGTTTTATTCTCCATTTTGTATTGTTACGGATTTTGTATTTATTTAGCTATTTTTAGTAGAACTGTAATTAAAATTGTTTTATTTTCCAGTGCAATGCAGCGCGTGACGAAATTTAAGAGAAAGCTACGATGGAAAAATTAAAAGTACAAGGGCGCGTGCATTTAACATCTAATAAATAGATATCTCGTAATTGTTTATACAATCCAGAAAAATCGAGAAAATACCAGAATGATCTCGTGCAGAATTAAAAAGCTTATAAGGATTAAAACATCTCAGTTGTCGTTGTTATGCGAACTGTAGTTGTTTACTTAGTGCTGTTATTGATTGTAGTGAATTTGCGGTGAGATCGGAATAGCTTTCTCTGTATTTTGAATTTGAGTTCTGTTTATACTCTAGTAGTTTAAAATATAACTACTGTGAGATATTGCGCTATTGTACGAATATCTCCGAGGAAATTTCAGCCTTTTGTTTTATGCCTTGGGATAAGAATAAATTTTATTTACGTTTTATCCACTTGTGCATTCAGTTCACCACGAACCCGTACGCACGCAACACTATTAAAGAAATTTTATTTCTGTAGACTTCAGAAAGATTATAGTAAAAGTATTCGAGATATTAGTGAGATTTTCGTAAAGGCATTTTTGTCAGTAGGGAATATTATAGCTTCCCCATTTCTTTGTACGGTATTTTTACACTTTGAACCTATTTGTTTTCTCTAGAATTCTCTTAAAACCAAATTTAAAATGTTATAGGGTGTATAATCCCCCTTCTCGATTTTCAGGCATTTACAATAATAGAAGAGCGTGTGTGGAATAAGCGAATATATGGGATACTTTACGTGTGAGTAGTTCTTAGAAAGGTTACGTATAGCTACATTAATAGGCATATACATAACATACCTATACATATATATTTATATAATATATATATATATGTGTGTGTGTGTGTGTGTGTGCGTGTGTAGTGAAAACAAAACAAATTTAGAAGTACTGAACTGAGAATACTGAGACGCAGAAATGCAGAAAAATTGATGGAGTAGATACTTAACACTCAGAAATATAGAATTTGTAATGACAAAGAAACTTGGCAGTCGAAGCAGTTTTAATTCCACTTTTATCTGAATTCACATTTATACCCACAGTTCATTTGGCAATCTAATCGCGTCTATTTTCATAACATATACATGTTTGAATACTATTGCACACAGAAAGAAAACACAGTGAAATGAAATAACGTCCAAGAAGCAAGAGAGAAACAATCGAAGTAAGCGTTTAACCAATACGGCAGCTCACCAAAGAGAAAGGTTTTGGTTTACGTTAGAAAGGTTTCAGTTCTGAGTGTTTGGGTTCCGAAATAACTACGTCATCAGCGTTACGCAAGCTTTGTAGCATAGACTAATCTAGAAATGACGTAATCTGGAAATTTTATTATTATTTTTAGAATTAAGAGGAAATAACCAAATTAAAAAAGAGCACTTAAAAGGCTAGTATTAAAATAAATTATAAAGGTTATAATGTATTTCTCCAGCGTTCTTCGCATGCCTTCGTGGCGTAGAGGTCAGCAAGCTCGGCCCGTATTCGAGAGGTCCGTGGTTCGAGTTCCGGCGAAGTCATTGCTCAATTTTCACATCTCCTGCTTCCAAAAAGCCTAATGTCTCTACAGTGGCGTCCGAACTAAAAACGCTGGTGGATTATCAGTCTCCACAACCAGGATCGGCGATTGTGTCCCCTAATCCACAGTCGCCCTTTAAAAGGGGGGGAGTATATAAGGTATTTCTTCCGCCTTCTTCGCATGCCTTCGTGTTGTAATATTTGGCAAGCTCGGTGGGTATTCTAGAGCTCCGTGGTTCGAATCCCGGGGAGGGCATTACTCAGTTTTCTCATTTCTTGGTTCCAACTAACCTAATGCCTTTACAAGGCGAGTTGCATATTTTCAGAACATTTACATTTTGTTGGACTTGAGAAGTGTTGAATAACAGACAACAACTGATTTAAACACAGATGAAGTTATGGTAAAAAACATAGTTTATTGTATTCTATATTAGTAAAAGTGTGTATATATTTTGATGCAATTAAAGGTATTGTCGGATATAGAGAAGCTCTGAAGATGTTCGCACCGCCCACAGCATAGTGCCATATATATGTCTATATCATAGTAATAAATTCTATGTGATTTCCTCAAGTTATGAGAGACTGCACTGCATTTGGGAAGGGAGAATGGGAAGAAGGGCATTTGATGATAACTCATGCTGTAACATTACAACTAATTTTTAGGGGAAAACTTCTAAGTTTTCTAAAGGAAATGGAATCGTAGAAGATACCTGCAAACAAGTCTGGGAGTTTTGAATTGAAGACTTGCGTTGTAGAACTAGCATGAATTATCTTTCAAATAAAATTAAAACTTTTGTTGAAGATGCTATGAAATGAAGGAAGTATTCTGTTGAAAAGGTAAAAATACACAAGCCAATGTAAACCTAAAGCTGGAAAAAACAACTGCCTTACTTTAGCTTAGATTTTAAATAAAACTCTATCAATTTAGAGGGAGATCCAACACCTGTTCGCTCTTTTTACGAGCAAAAATCTTCTGCTATGCTTTGCTAATATAATTTGAGTTTTATTGATACTTTACACTAAAACATGGATGCTGCTTTGCCTAATTTTAAGTATTATGATACCTTATTAAAATTTTAATGCTTGTAAAAGTTCCAATGTCGTATATTAAGGCATATATGAACGCAAATATTAATATAATCATAATATTAATAATAGTTATATAAGGTGACACTGAGATTAACGTAAATGCAGCGAGCTGTGAATGGTATTTAAACGTCTTTAAAATGCTATAACTGTTTTATTTTCAGTAGCGATTCGTTTTCTCTAACGTCTTTTTTAATTTTCGCATAGGAATTGGGTATCAAGATACTGCGTTGAAGTGATAGTAAGGAAATTAGGTCACATGCTTGGAATGGAAGACGTTAAGGTAAATAGAATGAAGCCATCTTCTAAGCCACCGTGAAGGATGTGGGGATAGAAATCATAATTATCTCGCCAAAGATGTTTCTAACAGTTTTCAATTTGCAATGAATTGGATTGAATCCAAAGGGCTAATTAAATTAATTAATGGGAGCTAATTTTACGGAGCAGACAGTTTAAGCAGGCATTCATCAGTTCCAAAACTTTGGCCAACCTAAATATAAGCAGAGATGAAACCAAACTTTTCTAAAAAAATAAAATATGCAAAACTTGGTTAACATGTGGAAGTAATATATAACGCCGTCTAAATGCGAAAAGTAATAATTATTTATAGTATCGGAAACTTCTGTTGCAGTTTTGAATTTTATCGATCTGCTATCAGCATTTAGTATTTAGTTCAGTATTTTAAATATAAGTTCTCTAAGATAATGATCTCTAAAGAAGCGTAACGTTTTTGATGGCTCACTCCAAATACTTTCTTTGGAGATAATTTTTAAGCAAACAGTTCATAGATCCAGTATAGATTCTAGGTGTAATTTAATGCAAATTTATGTTTATTAACATAAACTGTGTTCAGGTTTTTTAAATATTGTAACTACTGTTTTTCAACATCCATTTAATAACTGTTCCACGCAAATAGATGAGAAACTAAGAACAATTGTTCAGCATAAGAGCAACTCAAAGTTTTGATAAGAATCGTTATATTATAAGTGACCGTTTTCCATGTATCGACAGCACGGCTTAGGATATATATTAGATTCATATATAGCATTATTCTAACATAAGTACTTTGACACAAAATTCGACTTTTTCTAAAATGACATACCAATTATTTTCCATACTGCGATTCTACGACTCAAATTATGCCAAAGTGCCAAGTGTTGTAAAAATCATAAGAATAGTTTTTAAAAATTTATCTCTTAAAATTTTAGCTCCTCCATGTTAATTGAATTTGGTATATATTTATTAATACAGTCAAATACCGAAAATCCGCCGACCTGAAATCCGCATTGCCTCTCAAAATATAAACATTCAATTTACAGGTTTCAGAAACCGTAACATGGAGAATGAATTACTGAAGGAAAAATATTTATCCAATAATGACGTCATAATTACCGAATAATAATGATTCTGTGTTAGTGGCAGAAAAAATTCTTAGCCCAGAAGAGGTTTTTAATACGAATGATGCATTCAGATGAGCCAACACTGGCATATCAGATGACGGATAATGAAATCATTCGTTCTGTTTTGAACTTGCCACAGCAAGAAAACGATTCCGACATCGACACACTGAGTTGATAGGAGTGAGAAAATATCTTTTAAAAAGGGTTTGGAACATGGTGAAAAATACCTAAAATATTTGGAACAACAGAGCTGTATCACAGAGCAAGAGATTATGACTCTACAGAATTTACAAAAAGAAAATCTTACTCTAGAGCACCCTAAAGTTTTAAAACAAACTTCTATTAGAAAAATGTTGGAAACATGTAAAAAAAATGAAATATTTTACACTTCATTAATTTTATATGTCTTTATTGTATATGTCCTTAATGCTTGAAAATATTCCCTGTAATCACTAATATAAATGAATAATAGTATATATATATGCATATAATAAAGTAATGTAATAATGTATCTAATATGTCTTATTTATGCTGCACTTTTAGTCTGAATAATACGATTTACTTTTTCTGTCCTGAAATCCGGAAAAGACTAAAATCTGCACAACCTCTGGTCCCAAGCATTGCGAATTTCTGAAATTCTACTGTATATCTTTTTTTTATTAAACTTATTTGATTCTTCCTTTCACATTTAGAAATTTAGGTTCATTCCAAACGAAATTCGTCTATTTTTTTAAGATTTATTTTTAAAATTTATATTTTAAAATATGTTTATAAATATTTCGTAAAACATTTTGAATTATAACCTATAAAATTTTTACCTTAAGCTTAAAATAGATGTATTTCTAAGCATACCTGCAAAACATTAGAGTGTTTTATTGAAAATTTTCTAAGCTATTGGTGAATTTACCTATTGGAGCGTTTTGAAATTCCATCTGTTTGTTATAAGCGATAATAATACCAACTGTGGTTTACGCACTTTGTTAAATATATTTGAAAGTATGAATGATGGCATTTCTCCGCTCCTATACAATTTAAAAAAATGAAGGAAAATAGGTTGCTATAAATCGAGAAGTTCGTCAAGTAAATTATTCTTGTAATTAAATTATTCGTCTCAATTAAATTATTCGTGTCAAGCGTGCTCACCTCTACACCACGAAGGCATGCGAAGAAGGTGGGAGAAATATCTTATATAGTACCCCTTTAAAGGGTGACTGGAGTTGGTGGAAAATCATCAACCACCAACGTTTTAATTGGGACGCCAGTGTAGAGACATTAGGTTATTTCGGACACAGAAGTATGTGAAAAATGAGCAACGCCTTCGCCGGGAAGCGAACCACGGAACTCTCGATTAGCTGTCGAGCGTGGTGACCACTACACCCCGACGGCATGCGAAGAAGTCGGAAGAAATACCTTATACCATACTGAAAATAATGCGCCATGATAAGTTTTTTAATTTCTCCATAAATGTCTCACCAAAAATTACAAAATTTAAAATCTAGGCATAATTTGAGTTGTAGAATCGAGATATGTAAAACGATTGGTATGATATTTCAGAAAAAGTCCGATTAAGTTAGAATATATATATATATATATATATATATATGTATATGTACATATGAATTTAATATATATCCTAAGTCGCGCTTTCGAGACATGGAAAACGCAAGTTAAATTTCAACAATCGGTCTAGCAGAACGGGAGAAACAGAACTGTCACTTTTTTGTGCAAAATATACATTAGTATAATAAGTATTTTATACAGGTAATGTTTCAATTCAATGATATATTTAATAATATTTTAGTCATTAATTTACTCTCAGTGCTCATTAATTTATTTTCATTTACTTCTAATAGAATGATAACGGATAACTTACAGTAAATTATCAACATCAATTTATTTCTTCTATGACTGCTACGAAAGTAATGACTTCGCTTTGAGAAAGAAATGCGATATTGCAAAGAATCGAGTTCCATACGTAAGATTCATCACAATGAAATGTGTACTTTTATGCACTGAGAGATTACTGTGTCTAGACCAGTGATGATCATCCACTTCAGATAATAAGTATCTATAATACTTCTGTTGGCTTTATGAAGGTTCCCAAAGCTTGTTATTTATTTTCTTTGCAAGCTGTTACATATTAGACCGCACGTAAATAGCACAACATCTGCGCAGGGAAGCGAAAGAGGTAATTATAGGACATGAAAGATTAAGGATGATTTGCCTTTTTGACGAAGTGTCATAAATGCATGTAAAGACAATGTGAATACTTCGCTAAGCTAAATAAAATTTTAAAAAAAATCTGAACACTTTCAAATTTTACATGACGCCCAAAGGAGCGGCGGATTCAAAACGGGATTTCAAAAGTGATACAGTCAATCGATGCAAAATACCTTTAGACATTGTAACGTCTTTGCGTTCTACGCTACCAACATAATACCAATAAGAAATATAAAGAAACCTCTAGCACAAAATATCCGTGCTTGAAGATGCATGCGATGCTAATGTTAATGGCACGCTCTGAAATCGTTGAGTTTGTTATATAATATACTAGCCGCTGCGCGGCCAGCCTTCGTCTGGCTTTTAAGTGCACCGGAAAAATGCCTAAAGAGAACACCAAACATTAAATTTGAAAACTGCACAGAATTTTACTCTGCATAACAATTTTATCGAAAAAGAAACAAAGAACAACATTAAAAAAATTCAGTTAAAAATGCATTACATATAAAAAGCATACAATGAAATAAGCAATATCTCTTAATACAAATATTAATCATCCTAATAAATAAATTAACCAACTTCCTACTGCCTTCTCTAGACAAACGTCCAGTATCCAAGAGAAACATTAAATTTAAAAACAGCACAGAATTATCGCCCTCATTTTTCCGTGCTGATATCAGCAACAATGGCTGTGTGCCATTGTTGTTCATATAATGAGAGAAAATTATCAATTTGATACTATTTCATCTTGTCTAGATGCATCTTGTGTACCAGATTTCATAGGCCTGGGTCTATTAGCTTACGCGCAGTACGAACGAAAGACACCTACACACACAGAAAGACTCGCCCTTTTAAATATAGATCTATAAATTAATTAAACAATTTACCTTTGCAAAAAGAAACAATCTTTCAATTTCTTAAACTGTTCAATAGAGTAAAATCTCGCTTTGCTATAGCCCATTATGTCTTAAAAGGACGCGATTTCGTCAGAAAACACAAAATTAAAAAAAAAAAAAAATTAATTCGAATTTCGAAAAACTCGCTTCGAGGTGCACTGGCTCATGCAAAAAAATCATGCAAAACGTTTCAATATCTTACAAACAGTGAAATAAGCAAAAAATAACATGAAAGAAACTCAAAAAACAAAACATTTCGCGCAGAATTTTACTCTGCAGAACAACTTTATCAAAAAAGAAATCAATAAAAATGTATTATACATATAAAAAATGACAATGAAATATGCAGTATCCCTTAATACAAATATTACTTATCCTAATAAATAAATTAACCAACTTCCCTTTGCAAAATCTTAAGAACTCAAATGGTATAAACAGATTAAGAACTTAAACAGATTAAAAAATATCATGCAAAACTTTTTTATAATTAAAATTATATATAATTAAAACATAATATTACAATGAAATAAACAATATCCCTTGTAAAATGTTAATTATCCTAATAAAGTAATTAAACAATTTACCGTTGCAAAAAGAAACAACTTTTTAATTTCTTAAACTTTTCAGTCTCTTAAAAACAGTAACATAAGAAATACGATGAAAAATTGTTGCCAAACCGAAATTTTTAAAAGAATGAAACTATTCAAAATGATGCAATTTCATCAAAAATCTATCAACAACAATAAGAAAGGAAAATTGTTGCCAAAACTACATTTTAAAATATCTGAGATGTGAGAAGTGTATTCGGAAGCTTCATTTAAAAAATTAAAAAAAAATACAAAATATTATTATTTTTCCAAAATTCTTTTTTTAAAAGGTGTCGAAAGGATTAAAGTTCAACGTGTCCAAAAATCAAAGGAAAATAAACAGCACATTTTTTAAAATAAGTTTTTTTTTAAACAAATTCCGCTGAAAAGGTGTTAAGCTCACCTTCCTAAATAAATTCGTATTTAATCGATTTATTGAAATACGAAATTTATTTTAAGTTCGTAAAATAGCTAAGTGTCTACGCTTCGCGACGATGTAAAAATGAAATGTATAGAGTGAAATCTCGCTTTCCTGTAGCCCATTAAGTCTCAAAATGACGCGATTTGGTCACAAAACATAAAATAAAAAATATTCTAATTCGAATTTCGAAAAAATCGCTTCGAAGTGCACTGGCTCTTGTGTAGATACACCTATGTACCAAATTTCGTGGCCCTGGGTCTATTAGCTTACTCGCAACACGAACGAAAGACTTCCGCCCCCCCCACACACAGACTCTTTGTTTTATTATATGTAGAGATGATTTGGTGGCAACAATTTGAAAAGTGAAACGTCGTTTTATAGTGAACGAACGTAAGATGTCAAAACGAAAGGCTAATAAAATTTATTACACTTAAAGGATCTTATCGAAGTCCTTAGGAGACACGCATATTTCCATTCATTTGGCCCTTATTACTTAAAACATTGTATGTATTATCACTCTTTAGATTCCCAATAATTATGACGTATTAAATTAAGAGTATCATAGCAATTTCATAATAAAATAAATTTCGATTTTCGATTAATGTTGTTATTTTTCGAGAACTCTTGTACATTCTGAGGGATTGGTGTTCAATACATGCTCTTTCACTGCACAAAAGCCTTCATTTTAAACGGTGGCTGCCTGAGGAGGAATTTTAGTTTAAACTGGAACACTTGCCTTACATTTAAATGATTATTTAACTTACTTATTAAATTTGTGGCATTAATATTTTAGATGCACTGTATTCTACGCTTCAGTGCGTGTACACTGCCTTCGAGGTGTATATGAATTCAAATAATGTTGCCAATATTAATAGTAAAGTAACTGACACTCAATAAATGAGATTCTTATACGAAAAAAGTAGTATTAAAATACGTTACCAAAATTCATCCCTTATACTGCGTTCTTAAATATTTATTTAAACATACTTGTTTTCCCATTTTCTATTATTATAGGATTTTATCACCGATATTTTTTTTCAATTTCTAAGAGTTTATTTCAAATGCATGTTCCCCTTGCTATTTGGTATTTAGATCAGTTGAACGTTTTTCATTATTCAGAATAATTCGCTTTAAGTATAATATTATTTATAGGGAATATTTTTTTTGCTTAAATACTATATGATTTCCCCAAGTAAATATATTTATTTAAAATTTTAGCTTTTGGGCTAATTTAAAGCCAAATCACAAATTTTTTCTACTGAAAGCCGCATTAAACTACTCCTGATTATGATTAATCAGTCAATAACTAAAAAAATAAATAAATAAATCAGTCAATAAAAAAAACCTTAATTTAACATTGTTTAAATTTAACTATATCGATGTTTCTATATTTTGAAGTAATGAAGCAATGAAATATGTTTCCACAAAGAAAAATGAAATAAATGATACCTTTAAAGACTAAAAATAGTTTAACTAAAGTTAAGTAAAATCCGAAAGCTTTCAGATTTTATATTACGTCCACAGGGATTTTTTAACGTTTTATGTGTAAACTTTATTTACTAAATATTATGTTCTTCTTACTTGAACCACGTAAAATTCAATTTAACAGCACTATCAGAAAATGTTTAAAAACAGCATACCTTCAAAATTTTCGATAGACAGTCTCGCGCTCTGGAGATAAAAATGTTATTTTCCGTCGAGTGTTGCCATTGCTCGCTTTGAAACCATTGAGTTTGTTAATAAAAAATTGGTTTAAATTTTACAGAATATGGAATGAATAATAAAATAAATTCAGGCTTTCAGGTTCCCATGTTCGGGTGGAGGATTATGTTATTCAAAGTTTGAGGGCTCTAGGTACCGTCGTTTTTTCATAATATGAGAAAATTCTTTATTTATTTTCTTTAATTCTAATACAGGGCGACAATATTTATGACAAAAATTATTATTTTAGTTATTCGCCGACATTGAAAAGCCACAAAATGCCTTTTTGAGATAACCCTTCTGGGGTACCGCCCCTTTGAGCTAATAAAATACCTTATAGAAGTATATTTACCACAGTGAGAATACGCATGGACTTAAGACCCAGAACGTTACAGTTCACGTTAATATTTTACTTTATTTCAATTGACAATGATTTCAAATAATTGAAAAAATCGTTTCTTTTTAAATTACCCGTATATAATTCTTTTAACCTTTCTCATTTCTACTGAAAGACTCATATAAATAAATTTAAGTATTAAAAGTAGCAAATCTATTTTATTAAAAAGGATAAAACTGAGGAAGTGAAATTCTTGTTCTTCGTATACTCAATTCATTTTGCCTCTTAGTTTCAAATCACCATTATCATGCAAAAAAATAAAAAAAAATAAATTACTTTCTGCTCTTTTCTTACTGCATATAGCAGCTCAAGAAAGATGCTTAATGAAGTAAAGCATTCTTAAAGTCAAAGTCACCGAAGTGAAGACACTAAAGAAAAAGTAAATTAGCTCCTGGAAAACACTCCTGTCTTACCTAAATTACCTATGCTTTCTTCTTTTTTTCTCTACCTAATCTAGGGAAAGTGTCTTCTTCATGATTTGTGTGGAAAGAAATAGAGTTCGCGGTGAGACGTGTCCCAGAGGATCTCGGATCCATTTACGACATTAGAATTTTGGTTTACGTTCGTTATCTGAAAAGGAAAATTAAAAAAGAATTTTTTTATTACTTGGATAAAGTCTCAATATGTTTGAAGTTTTATCTAAGTGCAATTGTGTTATTTTTTGCAAGACTTTAAAGGCACGTATTTTCTTCACTTGGGAGAAACTTCGTGCGATTATAAATGGGCTTAAACAACAAAAGCTCTTTTGAGAGTATTGTGGGAGTTTTAAGTAAGACATTTGTGTTTTTAACACATCCTTCCATAATTGACTACATTTAAACTAATAATAGATAGAATACTGTAGGACTTATGATAAAGAAATATCAACCTGGGGATAAACTACTTATTTGTTTCGGAACGGTAGTGTAAATAATTAGATTTAAAATTTAAATACAGCATAAAACACTCAACTAAAACAAGGACAAATTTTTGTGTTAAGGAAAGATTGTAAAAATAATTGAATTAAAGGAAAAAAAAACATTCTGTCTCACAAATTCATAGGGTAAAGCGAACAAAATATAGTAAATGCTGTAGATATGTTAATATTAAAAATTTAGTAGCGAAACGGATTTTTTATACTAATTTATTTCCAATTATTGAGACTTTAGTTATTATTATAAATGCATTTTAAATAACTAATACGAATTCACAGAAGGAATTTTCGCAAGGAATTATGGAAAAAGATTGTTCCCATGCATTCCGAGGCAGAGAAGAATTAAATAATTGGGCCACATATCGTATTTTTATATATTTCAATGCTAGAACTGAATTATGCACTGACCTATTAAAAAAGACTTTTCTGCCCCTCTTTCTGGGTAATTGGAGAAATATTGTTTGCCTAGCTCGAGTAAATCGCAGTTACCAAACTACACATGAGCAACATCTCTCGCTATATTCCAAATTATAGCAGTTGAGTCTATTAGCATTTTAAAGTACTTATGTATTATCTGGTCGACCGTGAAATTTGACCAACATCTAAACATGAAAACTGGACAAAATCGTGCAAAATTTCGATTTTTTTCTGCGGAATTCTGAAGGAACTGACGCTTCTTTATTTGATAAACAATCAGTAATGGATCCACTTCGTTTTCGAGCTTTTTGTCCTCCAGTTATTCCGGTTGTTCTGTTTAGAACTCATGAGTATAGATTTCCTCAGATAATTGTTCCAGATCTATTTTGTCAATCACACTCATATTGATTAGTATTGACCATATCGTGTACATTAATGCACACTTCATTTGATAGTAGGATTCCATTATTCCACTGCTTGCTTTTTTGTAAAAGGTAGATCTCAAACTTAGATTTTTTTTTTCAAAATGCAAGAAAAAATGCAGCAATAACAATTCATTTATACCATGTTCTTGAAAATTACAAGTGGCTAATCGAGAACGAAACAAATGTATACAAATGTTATGCATGTGTTGCTACGTCACACGTACCCATTAATGATACTAAATCGGGTTGTCCGGCGGTATTTTCTTCGTCAACGTCATAATACGTAAGTACTTATTTTAGTACTTATAAAAAAATAGCGTTAAAAAAAGTATATTTCGTGCCTTGGTTTCAACAAACATTGATTTTTTTTTTCATCTGCAACATATGCATTGTTGTTGTCTACATGTGCTTATCATATTTTCATTTAAAAAATAAGTCTCACCTTTATTAGAAATTTATAATGCTTACTTCTTTTCATTTAAATATGAATAATTATGCAATTTTCTTTTGACCGATATGTAAATGAAAATCGGCTCACAGAATATAGAAGTTTCTCACTTTCAATCAGTGACTATTCCAAAATCAATGAATTTTTAATCTGCATATCATATACGTATGAAGACATCAAAAACACATAAATTAATTTAATTCACAAATCATGCGTATACGCGAATCACTGATTATTTTCGTAAAAATGCTGCACCCAGATTTTTTTAGTTTAGAAATCACATAGTATTTATTATAAAGGTAGTGATCGATTTAGTATTTGTTCAATTTAATTGATTTCGCGATAGTTGTCTTCTTCCCAGTTCGTGGGCTTCATCAAACTTATTACATTATTTTTAGCAACGGAGCAAAACTTTGCTTACAAATTTATTTTTCTTTCCAAGTAAAAGCCCAAACGCTAAGAATGATAGTCTTATTTACTAATCGTAGAAAACTGTTCTTGCAGAAAGAAGTTCACATTATTTGTTTAAGCCGCGTTAGTTTAATTAACGTTGCACTTAGCACACTTAGCACAGTCAGGTGGAGAAAACCAATGCAAATAACAGAAAAGAAAATCGCTCGTTAATTAAAATAAAGTAAAAATCTTACAATGAATGTGCTTTCGTATAAATAGTTTTTTAAAAACTAAAAATTCGATTTCAGTTTTCAGATTGTTCTGGGATGCAAATTTCAGGAAAACTGTTCGGTTTAAGCTGGAATTTAATGCCTCACATTTTAAAAGGTTTCCATGTTTTTGCTTATCGCAAAACTATCTGAGGTATGCAAATATTATGGGCTATGGTAACTAGATTGCTTGTTTAAGGCAACTGGCATGGACAAATCTAAACAACATCTTAACCAATATGGACAAGCACGATTTTGTGTTAATTGTATTTTCGTCGAGATATAAAATTCTTGTGGATAGGAAGGAAGATAAAGTATGCTTAGATGTAAGACGTACTTAGTGCGCTTTTAGCTAATTTTTCTTAAAAATCCATTTTACTTTTTTAAAACTCAAATTGTTTTTATAAATTTATAAGCTATTCTCTGCCTCTTACAGCTTTAAATATCACTGAGAAAATATGTTCAGCTCTACTAAAAGATCGAGAGTGCATTTCTAAAATCAGGAAACGAATTCTCGTAGAAAACATTCCGTTTTTATCATCTGGGTGTTAATTATGTAACAAACTTCCTTTAAAAGTACATAAGAACCTGCTATTAGCCGTTGCTGTTTCCAGAATAGCAAGCGCAGATTTCAACAGTATTGCACAAGTTTTATAAATCAACATGCATAAAATCAACGTAAACTTTTAAACATTTTGATTACACGATCATTTGAGTGATACAAAAAATAAGAGCTTAAATGATTTTTTCCAGGCTCAATTTTATCCCGTTTAAAATTAATTAATGGGAAATAAAACACTTTGTTATGTAGCAAAATTAAATTTTAAGTATTCGATCGCTACAGAATCTCGGGAGTGACTTTATCTTTTTCCCATCGTTATGCACGAGATATCTCGTCTTCTTAGAATATTCGCGTAACGCTAGCAAGGAGGTAACTTGTCCTATACACAAGGTTTTTCTGTATTACTGCAGAGGTGTCCAGCGACTTATTTATCAACTTTTCATGCAACCCAATCCATATTATGTTATTTTTACAAAATTTATAAAGAAAAAGACAAAAGTACTCCATAGCTTCGGTGAATGTGTTAAGACTACGTACGTTTATCGTCACTTATACTTTAGGTATTACTTGCTGGCTGCTGAATTTTTTTAACATGCAGTACAGAAGTGCATTAAACGTTTAGCTGAAGAGCGCTATTTTATGACACACTTGGTGGATTATTTTATTCAAAAAATATCCTTAGGTAAATATTGACCTATTCTGAAAAATGCAGCAGATTTCACTTTAAGAAATTACTTCGCTCAGTATTAAATTTCAACCCTTATTTTCAATTTTTAATACCTTAATCAACTTTAGAAATATTATGAAAGATAAATTTGTAACATTGAACGCTATGTAGAATATATCAGATGTGCATACAATCATACATGAATTACAAAAATAATCCATTTCCAATGAGTATTTTAGATTAGACAGGATTATTTTATTACAATTTTGAGACTAGTGGTACATCAGATGATAAAAATAACCTATTTTAAAATTGATTCGATAACTGTAGAAGCAGTTTTATTTTTTAAGAGATTTCGTTGTGAGTTAGACTAAGAATAAAGCATTTTCTTGTAAATTCTGGAACCAAATTTCTTATAACAAATATGATATCCATTCAAAATATTCTAGTGAAATACAAGACCTTAAAATTTATTTTTTTCATTAATAAGCAGATAACGTATCTTTTCGAAATAATATTGTGCGGAAGTTTGTTTAATTTCATTAAATAAATAAAAGTAAATATTCGAAATACATTCTACGTTATTTAAACATTCGTAATGCAGAAATATTTAGAGGAATTTTTCGATTAAATATTTGTTGTACTGCTAAACAGTTTTTAAAGTATATGGTAAGAAGGAAAAATACACAAAATGAAAATAAGTAATTCTAATCACCCCCTCTCAAAACAGAAGTGTGTAGTACTTCCCAAGGCAATTCAGGAGTATTTCAATAAGCCAACTTTTTTATAAATAAAATCATAAATAAAGCATTTTGCCTTTGAAATATAGAATACATAACAAAAAAAATTATCATTTGGCCCCCATAAATTTTTATACTTCAAAGTAGGTTTTCAAAGTTCGAATTTCGAAACTCAAAAACTATCGCAGATTAAAAGTCAATAATTCTCACTAAGATATATATATACACCTTTTGTTAAGGGAAGTATTTGCTTTTTGTAAGAAGGTAAGAAGGTAATTCTCCAACGAATCATAAATAAAAGACAAGCATCGATTTCGAAGATCTAGTATTGAGGGGGTTAAAGGGCTATATTCCCATTATTGCCATAAACCCATTTTCGACTCATATTAATGTTCATTGTTTGGAGAGCCGCTGGTAGGAAGCACATTATTGTGAGCGGAAAGGAATGGATCAAACCTGTTCTGGTTCTGTGGTTTTCAGTTACCAACCTAAATCTCTAGATCCGAGAATCTGATTGCAATGGAAGTTTAAAATAATAATCTGTGCAGCTTTAGTAATTTTTAGAAAGAAGTAAAGAATATGAATAATGATGATACTTTTCTTATAATACAGAAAACCATCATTTTTCTCACAAAGATATAATTAAATAATTTGTTGTTCATGAATAATCATACAGAAATTGGGATTACTTATTCTTTTGTCGGAAAAAAGGTATATTGTATGTTTGTTCTAAAACAAAATTAATATTCATTCAATTTTTATTTAACATTATTAAAAAAATTTCTCTCTTGAATTTCTCTCTTTCTCTCTTAAAATCATAGGAGGATCAATTTCTTAGAGTGATGTACAAGCGGATTTTCGTATCTTTCAAGAAATTAAATAAACACATTTCTGAATACATATTCATAAGATTACTGTATCTTTGTTTTGGAAGTAAGGCATAATAAAATGCACATCAAGTACTAACGCAATTCACCATAAATATTACTCGCAATTAAGACTTATACTGCATTATGAGGGATATCTGTATTATTATGCAAAAAAGTGAAATCAAATCAAATCGCATAAAATATTTTATCTAACTGTTCTGCCTTAAAGGGGAAAAAGAGTATTGCTTATTCCGTAAAAAGCTAATTAAAGTATAATACTTTGAATTGTGCAATGAAGATAGTACCGGTGAAAATCTGCATTTAAAGATAGCAAATTTTGAAATATTTACAGTCATGAATGATTTGATTAAGATAAACAATGTTATTTAAAATGAAAATATATGACATGCGTAGTTTATACGTATGATATACGTAGCGAATAAAAGCAAAAATAACTTGCGTTATTGTTAATGTTTAAATAGTTTTACATCGAGAACAAGCTCTTCTCAAGAAGTTTCTAAAATAATACATATATTTATTAAATAAACACACATTCGCGAACGCATTCTAACGGAGGTTTATATAATATGTGTTGTGAAATTATATAATCTATAAAACTGCGTTCCAGAAATAGTAATTAAATAAGTAAGTAAAAGAAAATGCGAAGAGAAATATATTCAAAAGCATATACTTAGTTACAGAAATATGCTACTTAACATAAGTACATACGATAAAAAGAGTAAATATACTTAAATACCGGTGCAAATAATATGATATAATGTATAAATGAATTCTTACAAGGAATTTCCCAGGAATCCCTCCTGCGTCTGTTTAAAACAGTTTAGTAGACACCGTATGATTAAAAATGGAATCATACGAATTACTTTTCATATTTTAATATCAATTTAAAAAATGCTTTTCCCTAACTGAACAAAGAATTAATTTTTAAACCTTATTTGAAAATTTTGATGTGCAATCAATAGTTAGGATTCTTCATAGGAAAGTACTTTTTTTCGGGGGGGGGCATACATGGTTCACTGTCTGTAAGTTTTTTTTTTCCTAATGCTAAGTGTGCACGACAAGTACTGCATATTAGATATCTATATATTACATACAGTGTATGCTATAGAGCAACCATTTAATATAAATATATTCTCCAAATATCGTTGATTATTGTAATTCAATTTTTAATTATTTTAATGTTATTAGCATCATTTAATGTTGCTGCTTCTCTCTAAATATTGCTTCTCCCTACACTCTCTCTCTCTTTAAATTTATTTACTATTAGTAAATAATGCTTTCAAATTTCAGGAAATTCCCTCTGGTATAATCCTGAAACTAACTCTAGCGCTGTGATGACATACCATCACGAAATTTAATACACATATTATTTTTTATTATGTATGCAGCTAAATAAATATAAATACGTGAATTTATTTAAAAATATCATTAAACAGTTTTTTCCCTTTCGTTTAGTTGTAAAATATTTGCAAAAAAGACATTTTTAAATAACATCGGGCAAATTCTAATCTCAACCTTCAGTGGAGAAAACAACTCATATTACAGTTATAATAGTAATGCTTTGGGGATTTAATATATTGTTGCAAAATATCCATGCGCGGTAAAATAGCTTCCCCGCAAAGCAGGCTTAGGGTTGCCAGAAAATGGCAATGGACGGCAGGGTTACCACATTTGGTGAGAAATCGCCCATTTGGCAACAAAATTGGCGATATGCCATAGCCGGATGGAGAACCTTCTGGAACGAATTGCTACTGGTTTAACCCAGATTATTCTCGAACACAAGGGAAAAGCTATATAAACCCTCCTCGTTCGCGGAGAGTCAATCGGTGCGGAGTCTATAGAATTGACAGTCAGTCATTGAGCGAGTGCCTCGTAGTCTAACGCCGAGTTGGTCGCCGAGTGCATCGAGAGAATCTCTTAGCGTATCGCGAGTTAGTGCGTCGCCGAGTTTTATCTTAGAGTGTGTTGAGCTTCGAGAACGACCGAACCCGGTCGGTCGACTGTACTCTAGTGCGTCGTCGAGTGCATCTCGAGTTATAGTATGGAGAGTCTCGAGAGTACGTAATATTCCGAAAACGATCAAGCAGAATCCTGAGCTGTACTCTGGTGCCTTGTCATGAAGCTGTCTACACCTGATAAACTGAAGGCTGTGAGCTTATTGTCTCAGCGTGTTTATAGTAGTTCTTCGACGACTGTGAGCGTGATTTTGGAGCTGTCTTGAAAAATACTGGCCGATAAAGTGAGTTTTGATTCTTCATCAAGTGTCGTCGTCGTTATTCACTCCAAATCCACGACAGCTTTAATGTACGTATACGAAGAAGAAAAAAACGTAACAATATACATATACACAGTGCAGTCACATTAATGTGACCACCACGTACTTTCCATGTCAGAGTTAAATAACCAATCACAGAAGGCAGGTGGCAGCACAGTGCAGTTGAGCGTATATAAAGGGTGTGTGAGGGCTTCGGAAAACATTTCAATCGTTGGCGTAATGCAGAAACGAAGCGATTTATCCGACTTCCAAAAGGGCATGATCATTGGCTTTCGGGCCAATGGTGGAAGCATTTCCGAAACGGCTGAGTTTGTGAACTGTTCGCGTGCCGCCGTGGTAAAAGTGTACCGTGCATGGCAAAATGGGACTGTCCAAAATCAGCGACGTGGCAAATGTGGTGCACCACGG
>KK116301.1:209066-228914 GCA_000611955.2 Stegodyphus mimosarum
CTGACTGGATGTATATATATATATATATAAGACATACGCAACTGGCAATTTTTTGTATTTTCAAGTGGTACCATGGTACCATAATTAATTTACGTCTTAACACAGCCAACGTGCATTACGCGGCTGGACTGGAATTTTCTTAAAACACACCTGGAAAACCGGGAAAAGTCAGGGAATTTCACTCTCCCGTTTGAGTGGCAAACCCTGTGTAAACAAAGATGACATTTGCTTAAAGCCAATGCATATACCAAACCCTGATACGCAAATCCTCGGCACTCTCAAATAAGCTAGATGATAACTTGTAAATAGATTACGAATATTACGATGGGGCTGTAAACATTAGTCGTCAGTAAATGTTAAGAATAAATTTTAGGATTCAAATAATAAATATTAGGGATGAGGAATTCTAAATTTCAAATTCGTGAAAAAGTTCCTCAACCTAACATCCGTAAAGTGTTTCACCTGAAAATTCTGCAAATATTATTTTTATTAACGTCTAGTAGAGGCTCAAAAAAAGATAAAAAAGGGGGATATTACAAAAATTTCACTGGTAGTTAACACTTGAATCACTAGAATTAGCTCATGGCAGCCTTTTCATTACTCTTATTTTTTTTTAAAAAATTTAGCATTCCAGTATAGCGTTTACATAGACTAAGTTTTGAATTATTATTTTGTTTTTCGTCTGATTATACCTTAATTTATAAAGGTTTTGGAACACTGCACAAAAACTAAATTGCTAAACAAGTATTATTTTATCAACCATGTTGACAAAAGGAACCAAAACTTAAGAGATTTAATCATGTATCCCTTTCACAAAATTTCGTTTCTATACTGGTGAAATAAATTAAGAGAATTTGCATATTTTATCGAATTGCATGAAAAAAACTGAACTGAACGAAAAACCACTGCTTCTAGATAAAAATGCAAATCTTGTACGGTAATTACGTAAGCCTGCACGTGTGTGTACGCGAAGTCAGCAGAAAAACAGGCTTTATAAGAGCTTGGAGGGTAAGAAGAATTCCATAAGAAGGAGCGTTCGCTAATACACCTCGGCGAATTTCTTGGTGTTATCTTGTAGCAATCGGTTAAATTTATATCGGAACTGTAAAAATGCGTAACCACCAACGTTTAGATGATGAAATGAGGTGGCGAATTATGGGGAGGCTAGAGGCAGGCCAGTCGCAATTCCAGATATGCAGAGTGTTTAATTTAACGCCCAGCGTCATGTGCACCTACGGAAACAGTTTCAGGATACTGGATCCATCGAGAGAAAGCTTGGGCAAGGGCAGATCGTTCAAGAGACACGACGGCAAGAGAAGATCGCTATTTGTCCATTTTAGCGAAGCGTAACACAGGGGCAACAGCTTCTCCGCTCTCTCGGGACCTGTATGCAATCAGAGGAACCCGTGTAACAAGGGGTTGTTTCGAAAAGACTGAATGAGAGAAGGTTATTGGCCAGAAGACCGGCTATTTGCGTCCCGCTCACGTCTACGGACAGGGAAATCCGATTAGCATAGTGCAGGCAGCATAGTGATTGGAGCACGGAGCAATGGACGACGTTCTTTTCACCGATGAGTCCCGTTTTAGCCTAAACATCGATTCTTACCGTATTTTAATATGGAGAGAGCCAAGGACTCGCTATCTACCCTCCAGTATCCTCGAAATCAACAATTATGGCCGTGCCGGTGTAATGGTCTGGGCAGGCATCATGTTGGATGGCCGCCCACCACTCCACGTCTTTGACAGAGGCTCTGTGAGGTATAGGGGTGAGGTCTTGGAGCCCTATGTTCTCCTTTTCCGGGGTGTAGTGGGCTTCGAGTTCATTTCACAGGACGATAACGCGAGGCCACATAGAGCTCTTCTGGTCGACGAATTTCCCGAGAGTGAGGATATTCGCCGTATGGATTGGCCAGCTAAATCTCCAGACCTCAACCCGGTAGAGCATGCCTGGGACGCTCTGGGAAGGGCAATTGCAACTCGCAACCCCCCTCCGTGAAGCATCCAGGAACTGAAACTGCATTGCTGAATGAGTGGGACCAATTGCTACAGACACTGATAAACTGCTTTATTTCCAGTATGACATCACACTTCGAAGCCTGTATGGCTGTAAGAGGAGACCATACCCCTATTAACCCATTTCTTTTGTGCATTCTGCAACCGCTGTTTCATACCTTCAGACTCACATTACTGTTACACACGAACATGTGTGTCTATTATAACTGTTGAATGTTTATTTTGTTTGTATTATATCAGCCTATGTTCACACCAAATTTTATTAAAATCTGTCCAGTAGTTCTGGAGATCGTAGATCAAACATGAAAATTCTCTTCATTTGTTTCACCAGTGTACTATTACTAGATCATTGATGTTACTTATTAAAGGTATTGAATTTGAAAAAAAGACTTTATTTCTGCTAATATAACATTTGAATACGTCACAAAATGTGTGTTACTTCATTGAAATAGAATAAATTAATTCTTAGTAACAAATTAATTTTTTTTTTCAATTCCTTTTATTCTTGAATAAAATCTATCCACACTATTTGGATACATCATTAACAAAACATACCTTTCTTTAAAAACTCTCTTTATAAATACTGTAATTGTATTCTGAAAGAAAGATGGTTTCTCTTTCGTTTCTCTGCGGATATTACTTGTATATATTACAAATCGTATATTGATATTTCATATAATAGCTTGCGGAAAATGAAGCATTGACGTAAGATGTTGTTATAGCTAAATGCGCGGGTGAGCTTTGAATAGAAGAACAAAAATAAAATAAGCAAAACTGTATACTAATGAAAATAATTTTGCCTGGTTCAATAAAATTTTAAAATATGTATATTTCGAAAAAGGGTAAGTAGATGAGTTAAAATTAATATATTTTTAAAATAATTTGAATGGTTTCAGATTTTAAATTACGTCCAAAGGAGCGTTTTTTAAGATTTTTGTGTCACATTTATTTATTAAATATCATGTTCTTCGCACTTAACCCATAAAATTTAGTTCAAGAGCAATACCGCAAAATAATTTTAAAATGAGCATATCTTTAGAATTTCCGATACACAGTTATGCGCGTTGGAGATATTTTTTTTCTGTACAGTGTTGTCATTGCTCGCTTTGAAATTCTTGAGTTTGGTTATCAAAAATTCCTTAAAGCTTAACAAAACATGAAATCGATAATAAAACAAGCTCCAAATTTCAAATTTGGTCTTCCAGATGCCCATATTCGGGTGGAAACGTTCAATATTCAAAATTTAATGGCTCTAGATACCGTTGTTTTTTCACAATGCGAGAAACATATATACATTTATGCAGATTCTTCATTACTTAATTTCTTTAAACATAATTCAGGCGATAATATTTGGTGGCAACAATTCGAAAAATGAAATGAAGCAACGCTTCGTGATGACTCAACGCAAAATGGCAAAACGACAGAAATGATGCGACACAAAATGGCAAAACGAAATTAATAGACCTTCTGGGCAAATTGCCCCTTTGGACTAAAAAGAAAAAAATTCCAGAAAATGTGTAAAAGAGCAAAAAATACAACTATAATATTACAACACGAAAAGTCTGTAAATATGGCATACAAGTGAGAATTGCATGGATGATTTATTTATCAGGAGAACAATTAAAGGCTTTTTTTTACTTGCTACGTGCTCCGCCCTTAGGCACTACGCGGAAAGTAAAGGATGCCCCATGGAGGTCTTTCTATAGGAAACTGGCTCGCATCCACGTTACGCATAGGGAAAACCAGGAAAATTCCCATGCAGCTAGCCCGTTTGCCAAGACTCGATCCCCAGATCGAACTACCAGTTTTCAGAGATTTTTACCGCTTAGCCGCTCGTGGACCTCAGTTACAGAGTTAAAATGAGATTTTTGTTGCAAATGTGCGATCACTTTTAGAAATTAGAATATTATTTCAGTAAGTTAGTAAGGATTACAATTTAAGATGACAAGATGTTTTAGCCTTGTCCTAACATGGTCCTACAATAACACTATTCAGCTTATACTAGCATAAACATAAAGAATTACAGTAATTTTCTTGCTAGAATTCCTTTGAAATTCTTCGAAATCCTCAGCTAAATTACTCAACTTATACATCTCCCTTTAAATTCGAAAAACATTTAACGTTTGAATTTTTTTAAAGCAGAATTCTGAAAGTATGCAGAATAAATTCCGAAATCTGTGTATAAGACTTCCGGAAATAGATTGTAATGAAATATGCGAATATGCATTCTAAGAGTTTCAACTCTGTGACCGATTTATATGTCTTCCGTACTTCTAGGGAATAATATAAAGTTCACCGGGAAAAATACCTCTCTTACTTCATTTAAAAAAAATGGGATCGCCACCCGTTTTTCCTCCAAAGAAAACTTATCTAAAACTTACGTGAGTTTGGTAGGAAACTCTATCTGCTACGCTTTCTGAATTTAAATGTGATACTTTAAGAAAAATATGGACACAAAAGTGTTGCCACTACGTATTTTTTTCATAGGTTTGTTTTTAAATTTTGGGGCTTGCTCGACGCCATTAGATTTCCACAAACACCTTATCTCCGCCTTTTCATGTTTTGATATTTTATTTCAAAGTTGCTTTTGGCATCACTGCGTCTTTGCTCAATTTTTTCCACCGTGTTAGGCAGTGGGAGAATTCAGGCACAGTGAAAGTGGTGTGGATAGCAGCTGAATGTGAATATAGAAATGGAATCACGGGCATTTTATACAGAAATAGGTATAATAAAAGATTCCGCGATATCGTTTCTATTTTATTTAATACCCAAGTAACTGGCAGAATGTAATATCTTATGATTGAAGCAGAAATTGTCAATAAAATTGCATCTACATAATTTGGTAAACCATTCTAGAACTGTTCACAGAGATTTTCCCTAAGCTATTTCGAAGTGGGTTTCCTTTCAAAAGTATACCGAACAGAAATATGTTTATAAACGAAATAGCGTTTATTATATTTAGCAGTAGCTGTAAAGCAAAAATATGGCGAGAAACTGTCATAATTCCTTTAATTAGTATCAAAATATAAAATATGTGCTATAATGTAATTATCATAATGTTTTTATATATTATGCTTTTAAGCGATTTGTTTTTGATGACACGCTACAAGAGAATATTGTAATATTTTAAGTAATTAGCTGTTGTCAGTAAATATAACGTAAAATCTTAATATTATTTTTTTGCAAAATTTATACTTTAGAGTTTTTAGAGCTAGTGTTTAGTTTTTCAAAATTAATTGGCAAGATGTTACGTACGGCAGCAATGATTTTATAGTTTAAATTATAATTATATAATACTGCATTAGTATTATATAATTTTTTTGATGCTGCATAAGTATTAGTACTTTCTTTCTTTTCGTATTATTTTTAAATTTTGAAAACCGGGAGGGAAAGAAAGTTAACGTATAATATTTCTGGAAAATACGCATAAAAGGTAAGCAGAACACATTAAAAAGCTTACATAAAGAACACTACATATTTCAAAAGATTTATCAGTTTCAACATGAGTCTTTCCTTTTTCTTTAAACAAATTACTTTCCTATTTATGCGTACAATTTACATAGTTACCACAAATCACAAGTTTCTAAATCATATGATGAAAACACTAAGGGGGACGGGAGGAAGTAACCAAGAAGAAGAAATACGAGAGTAAATAATGCAATTGAGGATAATTGCTGGAATTTATTTCTGTCTGTATTTTTTAAATCTGTTTTGTCCTATTGTATTATTTATTCTATGGCAGGTTGGGGTGTTCCGGCTTTTATTATTATTTATTTTTGTTTGTAACCAGTTTCACCTTACGTTAATTATTACTTACATTGAATTATTTGTTCTGTCAATTACATCTTGTTGTGATATTATTATTTGTTTTGTACTATCTTATATATTCTCTAGAATTTAATCCATAATTCTTTCGTATGTTGCTCTCAGTTTTCACTTGTTTGCGATTACGTATTTTATGTGCTTAATTAGTTTATTACGAACTATTTTATATTCAGTGTGCAGTTTTCCGTTATATCCAGAGTGACCCATGAATAGTGCTTAAACTCTGCACAGCCAGATTCCTCGTTGGGAATAGTACATAAAAATACCCAAAGTACTGTACCTGTAAGATCCATACTTTACGAGAAAAATACCTCACAACCTCTGAAATGAAAAAAAAAACTTTTTTTTCACAAATTGACAGCAGTATTAATAAAGGCGGATGTTCAAAGTGTCCGCGTTGCATATGGAGGCAGGCTTCAGCTCGCTGTGGAATGGGTGAGGGCACACGTCACAGCAGTCCCTGCGTTTAACTCTAGGTATATTTTTGTTTTGATTTAAAGTCAAGTTTGAGCTAAAATATTTGGAAAAATGTATTATACCAGATTTAGAGTTATTCTGTGTTGTTATAAATAATAAACTTACTCTAAAATATAAAGTTCTTATTATCTTGTATGATAAACAGACTTCTATATTTAGTTTTCTAAAACTGCGGTTTGATTTAACAATTAATTTATACCTTTTGCATTGATTTGCATCTAAGTCGTATCTTAAAGATGTTAACATATATTGCTTTTTAAAATATATTTACAATTTTTTTAAACTTTATTGTTTAATTTATCACAGTCGACTTCTTCATAGAAATCTGAAATTCTTATTTTTTAAAATTTGAATTTTTATGAATGACAATTCCTGATGTACCATATATTGAAATACGATTTATACGAAAGAAGGCATAATTGTCCTTCCATTATTATCATCATTTTATTGTTGCATGTGCTGTCTGAGTACGCTACTTAATGATTTTTATAATGTTTCCATTTTTTCAATGAGCGCGCTTAGAACTCAAATGGTTTCAAAAAAAAAAAAAAAAAAAAAAAAAAAAAAAAACAAAACAAAGACAAAGCAAGTCTTGAGTCATTCTCAAAGGGCACTAAGAAATAAAAGAAACTTCGCGTTCCCATATCCTCAATGATTCTAGAAACGAGTGGAGAAGAAAGAGATTGATGAACTTTCTCTCCTAACACATAGAGAAGCATTTGCTCTTCTGAGCTTCATTTGCAGTTTTTTGCTCCGCAATAACTAAGTTATTGACGGCAGAAATTTTTGTTCTTCAATTGCCCTTGATGGATAAAGCGATGGAATTGCAAACCTATTTAAACCCGGAAATGCTTGTTTATTCCGTTAATTACCAATGTAATTGTTTCAGTTTTCCAGCTTGCTGAGAACATTTAAAATAGAAATTACGGTTATTATAATGTTTATATTAGTGCAAACTTTTATTTGTATTTTTCAGGACACGGCAAAAGTGACAAAATTTAAAATTAGTGAAGCATTCAGTTTTATATCAAAATTTATTAACATAACCTAAATCCTCATTACGTCCAAAGACAGAAGGTCCGTAGTTAGAACGAAGATGCTGCAGAAAGTAAGACAAGAAAGATTTTACGTAGCTTGCTCAAGAACGAAGAACCTTCCTAGTGTGGAAATATTACATATAGTCATGAGAAACTGCTATGAAGTGGAAATTTCACTTACGTTTTTCCTTTGTAAACATTACTGACGAGAATTTTAAGAATCTGTAGCAGTGTTACGGAGCTTATACAAAAAGACCAATTAGTCTCGAAATGAGATTTGGCTTCGAATCGCGTCGTTTCACTTTTCATTTGAGTGTGTTGCTATTCTGCAAAATGTAAGATATTTACCTTTCAGATTGAATCTGTCTGCTATGGAGTAATATAATAAGCTATTTAAAAGCAGTGCAGAGGGTCCATAATTTAATTATCGGAAAATGGTATAAGGTATTTCTCCCGCCTTCCAAACATGCCTTCGCGGTGTAGTGGTCAGCACTCTCGACGCGTATTCGACAGTTCCGTGGTTCGGCTAGTGCATTGCTCATTTTTCATGTCTCCCACTTCGAAATAACTTGATGTCTCTACACTGGCCACCGAACTAAAAAAATTGGTGGATGATGATTCTTCCCCACCAGAATTTGGCGATCAGATCCCCTAATCCCCAGTCGCCCTTTAAAAGGGGTAGTATATAAGGTATTTCTTCCGCCTTCCAAGATGCCTTGGAAGCATGGAAACTTCCAAGCATGCCTTGTAGTGGTCAACACGCTCGGCGCGTATTCGAGAGGTTCGTGGTTAGGCGAGGGCACTGCTCATTTTTCCCGTCTCCTGCTTCGAAATAACCTAATGTCTCTTCAATAGAATTAAATCGAAACATGATATTACGAAGTAACCGGCAATAATTTATATCGATGTAATCTTTATTCAAGGGATTTCATTTGTACTAAATTTTGTAACTGCCAACGAGAACGGGGGACCAATTGAAACGGGAAACTTGTTTGTTTACAGACGAAATGGTGTCACGCAGTGAAAAAGCATTGTGTCTTTGGTTGCGCAAAACGAAATCTCCACAAAAGTTCAAAGACGGTTACGACATGAATTTAATAAACCTCCACTAAAGAAATAATCATTTAAGAGATGGTTAAAACAGTTTCGAGAGACTAGACATGTTTTGTATAAAGAAGGCGGGGTAGACCAAGAGTCAGCAACTAAAATATTTCCGCCATTCGAGATGTCTTTGTGACAGTCCCAGTAAATCCATTTATCGTGCCAGCTCGCAAAAAGGAATTCCTTGGTCGACTGTACGTAAAATCGTTCTTGAATTGCTGAAATTGACTGCATGTACATTGTACATTTGTCAAAGAATGGAAAGTAATGGTAGAGTTATTTATAAGGAATTTTTTGTAGACATTCTTGATCGTATCAGTAATGATGATCAGTTTCTTCAGAAATTCGCATTCAACGGCGAAGATGCTTTTAATGTTTTAGAGAGGTTAACGGACTTAACTTTGCAGGATTCCAGTATTAGAAAATCCGCATTGTATATAAGGGATATTCAACGAGGTAGCTCTAAAGTTAGCGCTTGATGTGCCCACTCATAACAAAGTGATTAGTCCTTTCATTTTCTCCGAGGTTCCAAGAAATTTGGAAGTTTACTTGGATGCTGAGTTTGCTTGATGTTCCACTATGTGAAGAAATCCAGCCAAAGTTTTTCCAACAGAATGGGAATCCCTATCATGGTGCTACACATGTGCATATGTGCATAGCTTCTTTCATGAAACATTCCCAGATAAAATGTAATAATCATTTACTAGATGAAATTTCAAGAACCATGAATCGACTTGAAGCATATCAGAATCGTTCAGATGCAGCACGATAACTGACTCTTAGGTTGCTCATAAAATGCGGAATCCCTTTAAATTTCTAAACCTTTTGTCTAAATTCCTCACATGAAATGCTAAATCAATAAAGTGTAAAAGAAAAATCTCTTAATTAGCACATATATCATCAAGGTCCAGTAAAACAAGGCTCAAATTTCCTCCTAAAATCTGACCTATGCTATACACTTCAAGATGGAGTAGGACATCTGAAAGTCAACGGTGATTCTCTAATGTAACAGTCACCTTACATATTTTATAAGCTTTTCAGAGTTTATAAGGCTTTCTGAAGGGAGTCTTTATACTAAACGGTCAATATTTTTAGTACATTTCACTTTAAAACACTACAAAGTGCTGTTAACAGTGATACGAAATGACTTGAGATCATTGGAGGTCTGTACGCGTCACAGATAAGTCAAAATTTTGGCCGCAGTGTTATCAGTTATTATTCGATTATAGAAAGAATAAGGCACTCATTATTACCAAAGCCAAGAACCCAAAGAATCTGTTACAATATAGATTACAAGATATTATTTAGAGTTGCACTCTTTTGGATTGAACTTTCGATTGCTAGAGTTGGACCAATTTCATGGCCGTTTTCCGGACGTCACGCTATTTGACTTATGTTTTCTGTTTATACCAGAAAAACCGAGTTTAGAGGTTAATAGCAATGAAGATTTAAAAAATCAATCCGCTACAAAAATAGCAACCAAGAGCAGAGTTGATATTCACCGAGGAACTACTGGTGATCATGATGAAGTGTATTAATATAAAATCCTAAAATCCTTTCAAGTGCTAAATAAAATTCAGTCAAGTCTTTTCCCTATCTCTTATTCTGTATTATTTAAAACCTATCTTTATCATAAATTCCGGTGAATAAATTACAGACACTCTGTAGATGCAGTTCTTAAGAACATTCGTTTTTTACTTTTGTGTCGGATTGATTTAAATAACAAAAATATATTTAATTCATGATTTATCTAATTAAAATTATTCAATATTTTAGATGATACACAACAAAAGATGTTAAAGATTTTTAGTTTTTATTTCATACTTTGAGAACTTTAATGAATTTTTTATTAACAAACTTAACGACTTGTAAGCCAGCGATGACAACACTGTACAGAATAAAATATTTTTATCTCCAGCGAGGAAGACTGTCTATCGATAATTCTAAATATTTTCAGTATTTAAGTATTTTATGATTTTGCAGGTGGCGTAAATATGATACTTAATAAACGAGAAGAATAAGAAGTGATATTCCGTGGATAAAGTCAACGCACAAAACATTAATACTAAAAAGGCCAAAAAGGTTTCTTAAGCCATATTACAAAGAAAACTGAACAATTCATATGACGAACTGAGAAAAAACTGAAACAATTAGTAAAAAAATGTATGCGAACTTTTAGTATTGCATAGGGAATTCTAAATACTTGCTGCTATGCTGATTTAAGATTTTTTATGATTTTGCTGTTGAACTGTACATGGCATGGCATAAGTGCGAAGAAAACGATGCTTAATGACAAACTTAGGAACTCAAAAAGAAAGTGGTTACCAGGAGTGAGTGCAACAGCAAACTGGTAGACTGCGAACTCAGCGAAAGCGTAAAAAAATCTTAGCAAACCTTTTCGGGTGAATTTTACAGTCTTGAATCTTTCCGTTTTTTTTTTTGTTTGTTTCTTTTGTTTTGTTTCATTTTCTCTAATCTTTCAAATTATCCCAAATTATCATTTGTTCATAAAAATTATTTCGTTTAATAATTAAGAATTTAACTATTGATCAAGTCTCAAGTATATCAGTTCTATAGCTGAAAGATTAGTAAAAAGAACAGCACAGTGCCTACGGTCTTTTGCAAAGTATGTTGTGTGATATGTTTGTATATACATGTAAGTAGCTACGTTTGCAGTATGAGATTATATTTAAAGGTACGAATTAAGCTCTACTGTAACGGATGTAACAGCAGCTCTTCTTTAATGACACTATCCAATGATTAGATAATTTTGATCAATAAATTTCAAATGTGGAAGCGTGATTTTTGTTAGTTACAACAACCTGAGCTCATTTCAAGGTTTATAAATTTTGTTATTTTTAATGGATTTTTATGCTTCGATATAAACAGCCTTTCAGATATTTTTCAGGTACTTTTAGGGAAATTTAAGGCAGCAGTATTCCAAATTTATTAGTTCGGGAACCCATAAAACTAATTTCAATTAACCCTTACCGTTTATGATAAAGGAGAAAGCATTGATGATATATCAGCGTTGCGCCCACCTTTATGCGAAAATAAAAATAAAAGCTTCGTTAAAAAACTAAAAGCTTCGTTAAAAAATAAAAGCTTCGTTAAAAAAACAATTTTAGTATTTTATATAGTCATAATAATAGAAATAAAAAAAATAATTTTATGCATTTATTTTCACTGTCCACACTCTTTGAAAAAAAATGTTTCGTATTTTGATTTTGTTTTGAGAACTCTTAAAGTAGTTCTATAGAACCACAGGTTCCATGAAACACACTTCAAAGACATAAAAATGATAAAAATGTATTAAGAAATGGTGCTGTGTTCGTAAAATTGAAATTAAAAAATAGACGAAATGGGGTGATTTATCATTTTATTTATTTATTAAAACTAATCATAGTTTATTTCTTTTTGTAAGAAAATATATGAAACTGACAAAATCATTCCAGTTGCCAGTATATCATTTTATTCTCTCCTTCTGAAAATGTAAATGCACAGTACGATATATTTCGGGTCCAGTTTCTTAACATTCCCTAACTTATGACAGCAAAAGTAAGTATAAGATAGTTCCAGTCATGTATAAGCACCCTTTAACCTTACTCAATGCTAAGCACTTGATATATAAATGTTGTCTCCGTTTTCCCCATTGCCTCGGGTCAGAATAGATGAAAAATATTCCACTGTCCACTGCTCTCCTTTTTTTGCTGTTCCTTCTTTTTGCCATTTTCGTGGGCATGTTATCGAAATTGTGAGGCACGAACATATCCCGAAGCAGAAAATATATGTTTTTTTAAACATTCTCTGACGTTACCTATTACATTTCTGAACGGTACCGTGCAAAAACTGATAGAAGTATATAACCGCCTTGAGGGTAGAAATGGTCTACTCTTTTTATGCTGGCAGAATAATATTAGGAATACGTAGCTCGCCTTAAGTAATGGAGAACGTCTTTTACTTGAAAAAAGATTTAGTGCACTGTTAGAGATAATTGCCCAGTTGAAAGCACAAAACTTGTTTGTTCAGGACTAAATGTTTTTCCGTATTTTACAAGAACGCGGCGTAATTAACATTTTATAATTTCAAAGATACAATTCTTTTTATGTTGTTCAGTTAGTTCTGCTTCACTTTTGTCTTCATTATTAGCTGTTTTTGTTTTCTGCTCCAATTTATTTTTATTGTTGGCTCATATCATTATTTTCACGCGGTAATGTTCATATTTCTTTCACAGATCTAACATAGTGATTAATAAAAACATTACATGTGGATACTACACGATTTCATTGTAGGGCCAATTAAATTATACACATTTTTGCTGCATTTCATTTACACTTATTTCCTCGAATTTCAATAGAGGTATATTTCTCATTCAATTAATTCAGTTCTCACTTCGCGGCAAGGCAAAAATGCATAAAATCTCAAAACATCTTCGTTAAAAATTGAAAGGTTTTGAAAAACGTAAAACACTAAATACAGTTAAAAGAGTAAAAAAAAAACAATTTGTGCAGTTAAAATTCGAGTTTTTCAGCAAAACAAGCCATTCGGGCAGCGGCCAGGAAGACAAAATTTTCGGTGCACAAGACTGAAATTTAACTTTTGGTACCACTTTGTAAAAAGACATTCAATTCAGTGATAACATCAATATTATACTTATAATTTTCTTTCTTATAAGAGTTTTAAATGTAAACAAATGGCGGCTTCATTAGGCTTAACTTTCCACCTAAACATTTAAATTATTGATAATTCTACAACTATTACATGCAGATTAATTAAGTGTAAAAACATTAACCGGAACATAAGAACAACGTAATTCAATCATTTTCAAAGCAAAAATTCACAATTTAGCAACATATAAGAATAAAAAAAACTGAGCTCACCGAGCCGAGTAACAGTGTACGTATATATATATATAGATATATATATATATATCTATATATATATGCTTTTGAGCCTGCCGAGATTGCAAACAAACAGGAAGGTACACAACTACATGCTATAGCAGTCCCATGTATAAAATGTCAACGTTCTGAGGCTACTCGTTTTTGAGTTATGCGAGATAAACACCTACGTATGTAAGGGCAGACGACACGAAAACTCTTCTAAATCCCTTTTAAATCAATTTTGTAGTCCTTTTGTGAAAACGAACCCTTTATTCTGTTCTTACATACAGATATGACTCAAAAAAATTGATAAATTCCATTCGATAGCTGTAAAATTGGATAATTCCTTTGAAATATAATACCCGAAATATTTCGCTATTACACTACTCCCTTTACTTCGTACAAGGCAGTTAAAAGCACCTGGAAATTCTAATTTATCTGCAGATAATCTAATATCAAAATTTAAATTTAATATCAAAATTTGATAATGAAATAACTGACCCTCACTTCTTTCATCGAGCCATTTTCATATAGTTTCCCTGTCCCGTTATTATAACTTTTCATAACTTTCATATATCACTTGAAAGTAAATGGTGATATTTTTTTTAATTGTAGATATATCATTATCACAAGGATACTTCTCATTACTACTTTATCTGTGGATTTAAACAGTAGATCAAAATACTAGGGGAGTTCCGTTACCAGGTGTGTAAATCCTGAAATAAGAGGCTAAAATATGCATCAAAATTAGACAAGTTATATTGAGAATGCTAAAATGTCCAATTATTTTTCTTACGTATAAGCCTAATTTGAAATTTCAAAATAGGATTCAATAAACAATAAAACGTGTGTTTTACTGAAATTTTCCATGCCTCTAGGATAAAAAATTATTTGTTTTCAAAAACAATCATATTTCAAATACACATAGATTTTACGCAAAAAAGACGGGACTTTTCTTTCCTAATACGTCAAATGACGCCATTTTGTAGGGTTCCGTTTTAACCAGAATGAAATTTATGGGTACTATGTGAATGAGTACTCTATGAAGTACTTTCAGTTTTCTTTTTTTTCTTGGTTATTCTTTCAGATATATTTGAACAGTTAATTTTTTGAGAACCTCTGTACCCAAACCGAGATTTGTTTTCGTTGTACTTTCTTTCAGAATCGGTATCAGATATTTCAAGTTCCTGCAGAACAAAATCTTATTTTTTTTAATACTACTTCTTATTTAGTTTCGTATAAGGCAGGCAAAAGTTGCCCAATTTATTCATTTTTAAGACTTTTATAAAATCCGTGTTTATTACACGTTGAAAAAACCTAAAAAGGAATTTTTATTTGTTCCATATACAGCATACCACAAAGACACTCCAGAGACATTCGGATCTCTACGCATTTTAAGCGATGCCCCCATAGCACAAAGATACACTTAAGATCACACAGTCCTTACCCGGGATTCGAAGTAGGTATCAAAGATACAGCAAAAAGCAACGCTAAATACTACATTGATCAAGACGGCAGTCTTTAACATTGACTAGTGCAATCTCTAGTGCAGTTTAAAATACTGAATTATTGTACTAGTATGAGTGATCATTTTAGATTATCAAAGTCTGATTAGTGACGCTTTGGTGGTGTAAAATGTTGACGTATTAGAGTTTTCTCTAGTCCAGTTCAAAATAATTAAGTCTTGCATTAGTTTGCTAGACTATTTTGGATTATCAAAGTCCGATTGCGACAATATGTGCTTTGTTGATATGAAGCTTTGAATTACACATATTAACTAGTGTAGCTTGCAGTGATTTAACCAAAACTCATAACTGCATGCACATTTTAATGTCGCTTGCATCATTTTGCTACTTGGACCTAAATTGCAGCATAAATTCAGCATCATGTTCAGAATTCTGATCTAAATTCTATGTTGAAACGTTGAAACTAATAACAGATGATCTCGAGAAAGTTAAAGTCACAGTTAGCAGTTGAAGGCAATTTTATATGCACTGCAGCTTACTAACGGTTACGCCTTCACCGAGATGTGTTTGCAATATACGTGTGAAAACTTTGAGCTGTCGAACATCTTAATGACCGCTGAAAACGATCTGATTTGCATAGATTTCCTGTTACTCCCCAAGCCCGCGGTTTGTGAGTGAGTTCTAACTAATCTACGCGTCTTTCCGAAAATAGGACAACCCTTGTTTCGTAAGCCACGACCAAAGCAAAGCGAAAGCGTTTCAGAATAATAACGTGTATGTAAATGAATGGCGGCCGAAAGAGAAAGGGCACTTTTAATGGTCCCTTGTTTATCACAGGTGTTGTTCTCTCCTCAGAATAATTTCGCTTTCTATATGAGTAAACATGGACAAAGCAAAATAATTTTATGCTAAGTAATTTTAGGTTGCTTACATTGCATTGTATAGCGGAAGAGATGCTACAGACATATTCCATGTCATTCTGTCAGTAAACATTTTTATGATAATTAAAATATGTGAATACATTAAAAATTCATAAACTAAAATTCTAATTTGTAATCAAACTATTTAACCGTGAAGAAAAATAGGGTTCCAGAATTTGTAAAACTTTAAAAAATAGGTGTTTATTGAAAAAAAATGTTTAAACAACATTCAGAAAACTTTGTTTCTCAAATTGCTGAAAACGTTTCTTTAATTGTTGATGTATTTTATTTTCTCTAAATTTCTGTTGCTCGAATGTGGGATAGCGCATGAATTTTATGAAAATCAATAATTTTATTTGACTAAAATGTCTTTTTTCTTAAGATACCTTTTTATGTGATGAACATGATATGACTATAAAATAATAAAACATCATGCAGTAACCCATGAGAATATTAGCGTATTTTTTAATTTTGAAAATTTATAAATTGCTTGGGAAAAATGCTTTCGCATATCGAATGTAACGAAACTAAAACTTGAAGACAGAGAAAGTTATATCATGAAATCACACTGGGAAAAATCAACCTGAATTATTCTAATTTATTTATTAACCAAACCCTCAATACAAGTTAAAAATAACCTCAAAAACCACAAATTTTGAAATGAAATAACTCCATAAATTTTTTTCGTAGGAACCAAACTTATTTTAATAATGAAAATAGCATTTTCTAAATATAGTTACAGTGACAACATGTAAAATATTAGATAACGTAATTTGCACAAAACTGATGATTTTAAATTACGAAATGATACAAGAGGAATATTTTCGCTTATTTCGACGATTACTGCTCTGAGTAAAGTTCTGGAACGTTGTGTTCATGGAAGGCTTAAGCACCCTTCTACCCTACAGGACATATCAGCTATCAACAGAATGGATTCAGGGAAAAGCAGTTCGCAACTAATGCAATGCAAGCAGTTCTAGACTAAGTTAATATCAATAAAATAAGCAATTTGCGCTCCTCCATCCTGTGTCTTGATTCTAAAAATGATCCTGATTCGTTATGGTATCTTTTAAACTCTCCGCAACATTTCTGTTCACTGAGCATTTACAAAATCATTGAAGATTTCCTCCGAGACCGCAATAGCATCATATTTCCCAATAATACCATAACATTCAGAGCAAAACACTTTGATGACCCCAAAGAGACTGCAGATCTTTGGAAGATCACATGCAATAATATTATAATCCAGAAATGGCCTAAATTTGCCAAAATTGAATCGTTTGCAGATGATGACACTTTCGTATTCAGTGGACGAACACAAAATATTCTCCAGCGAAACCGCAAAGGAGTAGTTAATATATTCCAGCATCACTGTAAAAGACATAAACTTTCTCCATCCCCAAGTCACAAGTAATGACCATTCATAAGCCGAGACAGAAAATTACAAAACAATTCTCCGTAAAAATAGAAGAAAGTGAAATTAAAAGCATCAAATCGTTAAAATATGTTGAACTATATAGTTCGACGAAAAATTCAACTTCATAGAACATCTCCAGGATAAAAAGATTGCCACTCACCAGATTGGACAAAACCTTCTCAGGATGCAAAGATTTAATTGGAGACTATTCCTACATCACCAAGATACAATACAAAACCATCATCACAAATATCATCACGTATGGAGCTGTGATATGGGGCTTAACGATGAAGGGATGATAAAACGAGATTACTAACATCCATGCAGTGACAGTCCATGCTAAATATCACGCGCGGTTTTCAAGTCACTTCCAACGCAACCCTGAAGCTGTTGGTAGAACTTATTTCGCTACATCTTCAAGCAATCAATGAGACTATTTGCTCTTCAGTTCCTCAATTCTGAAAAGCGTCAGCTTCAAAGATTACATTTATTCTACTGACGATTATGAACAACGCTCTCTTCTATACAAGAGACATCTGGCCGATTCCCGTACGAAAATAAAAAAAAATACATAAAGACATCGAACCGAGCAAACAAGGACTTGAAGTCTACGGTGATGTGTCAAATACAGAAGGGGAAGTCAAATGTGCAGCATTGTTTTCACCCAACATTATCTGGACTCCGGAACAAAATCGAAAGGATACTTAAACAACTCCAACAACATACATCAAGCGGAAGGCTAAACCACAAAAGACGCCATCGACATTAACTCAACAAGGAATTTCCCAAAAGTATCTATTGACTCAGACAACCAATCATCCATGCTCTCCACCCGAAATCCAGAAAAGCATTCTTCCCTGGCCCAGGAAATTAATCAGATCTCTAAAGAGATCATCGCTGAAATAACCATTAATTGGATCAAAAGACACAGATACTAACTTTGGCAACGACACTACCGACGATCTTGCAAAACAGTCCACCAGTAGCCGAGCGGCAAAAACCGCTGATCACTGGTAGTTCGGTCCAGGATTCGACACCCGGCGAACGGGCTTGCTGCATGGGCGTTTTCGTGGTTTTCCCAGTGTGTAACGTGGATAAAAGTCAGTTCCCCTTAAAAGACCGCCAAGGATCATCCTTCTCTTTCCGTGTAGTGCCTGAGGTAGAGCACGTAATGAGTAAAAAATATTGCAAAAGAAACAGTTTATTCTCAAGAAAGCGAATTTGTCAGCATCAAACGTCCGAAGTTGCAGCCTCAAACAAAATACAACTACGGCAAATCCTAAACAAACATCTAAGCTAAGTTTGGCAAGAAGAGTGGAGTACTACCACAGCATATCGGCGCAGTCCCCCTTTCTTCCCCCAAATCAACACAGCAATGAAAAGTTCCAAGTCCTTCCTAAAACATTACCTCAGCGTGCATGGCCCATATCTTGGTTATTTTCTTAAAAGGGATGTCTTTCATAACGACGATTGCATCTGCGGAGTCAAAAGAGATGAAGACCATTACCAGTTCTTCTGTCTTCTTGCAAATGACCAGAACATCCGAAAAGTGATTAACATAGACTACAATTTCAACGACATCTCAAAGCCACCTACATTCGAAAATCATGAAAATACACAGAAAGGTCAGTGCTCTAGGACTGGATATACGTCAAGTCACTTCTTAGAATCGAAAATGCAAAGCGGAACTAGCAATGCTTAGGTTACATCCCGATAACTGATTCCGAGGAACTTCAGCAATTTCCCTAATTCTTCAAAACAACAAAACTACTCAGCGGCACCCACGAACTTCATTCGTGAACGTTGGACTTCGTAGTGAAAGCTCAGAGCTCAGTACAGTCTTACCTGTAACAAATATTCTCACGTAATAAATAGCAGACATTCCAACATATTATCAAAATCAAACCCCATATGTTTATGCATTTACATAAAAATATAAAACTTCCAGTGCAACGATCCCCAATGCATCAACTCTGTTGTGTTTACGTAATCTAATATTGTAATGAGTGCACTCAAGTTTGTATTAACACAACTTTGCCTAATTTTGCGTTTATATCCTCTTATGTTTATTTGTAACAACTCAAATGTGTAACTCCAGTGTTCCTTAGGAGAAACGACATACAGTCCATTCCAATGTTTCCTTCAAAAATGTTACCTTCCACCGATCCCTTTGGAGTACCCACGCGCTCGCGGTCTAGTTTTATTCGAATTAAATCCCCACCGAAACTTTAGCGCTCTCACGGGGGCATGAAACTCTAGCTAACTCGCGTACTGTGGCAATACCTGTTCGATTCTGTAGTGAAGTCTCTGGTACCCTATAGAGTTTTATTTGTTACACACACACACACACACGCATATGTATATACACAGTCCAGTCACATTAATGTGACCACCACGTACTTTCCATGTCAGAGTTAAATAACCAATCACAGAAGGCAGGTGGCAGCACAGTGCAGTTGAGCGTATATAAAGGGTGTGTGAGGGCTTCGGAAAACATTTCAATCGTTGGCGTAATGCAGAAACGAAGCGATTTATCCGACTTCCAAAAGGGCATGATCATTGGCTTTCGGGCCAAGGGTGGAAGCATTTCCGAAACGGCTGAGTTTGTGCACTGTTCGCGTGCCGCCGTGGTAAAAGTGTACCGTGCATGGCAAAATGGGACTGTCCAAAATCAGCGACGTGGCAAATGTGGTGCACCACGGGCCATAG
>KK116301.1:235032-249452 GCA_000611955.2 Stegodyphus mimosarum
CTCTCTCTCTCCCTATATATATATATATATATATATATATATATACATACATATACGTACTATATATAAATACACACAGCTATACACACAAAACACATATACACACATACACACATATATGTGTAATAATTTCGAAGCACAGTCCCAATAGCGAGAGCAAGGAGTTCATACCAAACTAAATTTTGCCAATCATCATCTTTATTTGTAGATTTGCAGGCGCACTAGAATAATTCTTTGTAGACAGTATCCTCTTTAACCATAGTAATTACGATAATTTCACATAGTCACAGGTAAAATGATGCGACATCATTTCAGGCAGAGAAGCATAAGCTGAGCAGAGTTGTTTCACGACAGAAGTCAGGAAAATAGGGAAGCGCAGTGCTCGTGACTCAGTATTTATATTTCGTAGGTGCGGAAAGTATTCTAAGCTATGATTGGTCAATATTAGTTTTAGTTGCCTTTTTCAAGCAGTGTTTTTTAATTTGAAATGATCTCGAATTTGGGAAAACAGATAAATTTAGGGGGGAGAGCACCAAATTTGGAATGTTAATTTTGAGGTCGACAATTATTTTTAAAGCAGCCATTGTATTTTGGTATATTTTATACATATATATTTATGTATATATCTCTCTGTGTGTATATATATGCATTACATCTTTATGTTTCCAAGCCATTTTACGTCTTAAAAAATTTTTGTATAACAAATCTACAAAACTTATATGCCTCCATATTTTTCAAATATAAACTTGTGCAAAATTTTAGCAGCTTTTATGGGGAATACACAAACTAATTTTCTGATATTGGTTCATAACTGATTTTCTAAAGTTGGATATCCTTGAAGTATAATGGCCGTCTGCCTGGGTTGAGAATTCAACGGTCCAGAATAGTGGTATTCAAACTCTGTGTTGAAATATATAGTAGGATAGAAGGTGCATAAAAATCTTCAAAACTCTGAAGTGATGGTCTATAACTAAGGGTGGATGTTCTGACTGGGATCGCCAAATTGCTTTTTTGGGGTCGTTTTATGGGATCGCATTGCCGCAACATTTGAATAACACTGTTCTAGAACAATTCCTTCTAATAAGAATTTAGGGGAAGAGGAGCATTTAGTATTAGTTTACGAATATTAAAAACTACTTTTACTTTTCTTTTGGTATTTATCAATGTTTTCTAAACTTTTCTTTACTTAATTCATTGCAGACATAAAAAATAATCTAAATTTAAATTAATGTGTATTTATTTCCCAGTTTTAGAAAGGAAGCGGCGCAGTAATCTTTTAGCAGTCGTAAAATTTTTACGTGGCACAAAAGCTTTGGAAACCACTGGCCATGAAGAAGCGCCGGCAACAAATTCAGCCTTGCTACCCATAAATAATCCTGTAAATGCAACAAAGAATTTTTAAAAATTTTAAAACCAAAACTTTTAAACAAGCATTACTCCATTTAAAATTTAAACTGAATAAAATTGAATAAAATTTTTAAAAAATATGAAATTTAAAGAAATTTAAGGAATAAAGAACACAAAAGAAGAGGAATTCAATCAACTTCAATACCACTTCGTCAGGGGAAAGGAACATTGAAACTAATTGAAATCGCTCCTTTATAAAAATCCTTGCTTTTCTGTATCCAGGATTAGCCAAAGAACCATTTCAATGTATTTTAGTTAAAATTAGTTCACCCAAAAATTCTGGCCCTTCTCCAAAGCAAACAAAAAAACAAAGTAAATTCTAATTAGACTCTTGTACCTCAAATAAAGAGAATTCTATTCATGCTAACAGAAGTAGTGTTCTAGATTTGATACATTGCAGTCATAAACTATGAAAACACATAAATTTCACCGTAGAATGCACTTAGCAAAATACTTACTGCCAGTTTGCATCATAACAACCTTTGGTTTCATTGTCGGTTTATATTGATTTAACCGCAGTCTTCGTTATTTATCTTCAATTTTAAGCTTTTCCTCTACAGCAAAAGCAAATAAAAAATGGCTCAGAGCTCCAGTATGTACACATATATTCTATGTAATGAGAAACTGCTATTATTTGCTTAAAGTTGCATTACTATTCTAATGCGGATGTTTATGGTTGAGTGTATTTCTCTTACTGTTTAGATAACCTGGTTTATCATTTCCTCCATATGCTACTTACAGAATTTTAGCATGTGTTATTAATAGTAAATTACGAAGACGCATAATTGCTTGGAAAAAGGATTTGATTCCATCACAATATTTCTAAGAAAAATATCTTGTCTCATATTATGGGGTATATGGGAAGTAAGTATTCCTCAGTTTAGACTTCTGATTATTTACAATGCTTTACGGAAAATATTGATGATATTTATGATCGATAAAATTAAATAATCATTTTAAAACTAGGTTTACGAAAGATAAACAATTTGGAAACACTTGAGAATTAAGTGAACGATCGAGGCTTCTTTATTAAGAAATCACCCTTTTTAAACTCACGATTTCTTCTTTATTAGGTTGACAATTCATCTGATAATGATGCATAATGATGGGGCATCAGGTAGTGCCATTAGCACTGCTTTAAAAATCGATAAAAATGGATGGCTTAAAACCCATAAATTTTACTGCTATTAATGGTATCGGCAGAATGGCTGTTAGATGATATTACGTCAAAGATTTTGTAAAATGAAATTATAAGGTACCGCCATTCTAATTTTAAAAAAATCTGATTTAAACACCACATGATTTTCTTGTACCGTTTGTTAAATTATATAGATTTTTTGCTGCAGTTCATTAAAATTTGTTTCTTTGAGTTATTTTAACTTGAATAACCGATCCCTCAAGATAACTTGAAAATGACCTTAAAAACTGAAAATTTTGAAATTAAATATCTCGGTCAATTTTTGAATAACGGGAGTCAAACTTCTTATAACTTTTCGTTTTCGTAACGAGTACAAAATTTTTCAAATATTCACAACATTTAAACCATTCAAAATTTGTTATAATTTGAATATATTATATCAATTTTATATTGATTTCAATATAAAATCAAACAAATATATGAAACGGTAGACGACATTAAAAGTTAGATTTCGTTATGTGTCCAAAATTCAGTTTTGTTTTAATTTGGCATTTTCAAAACATAAATATTTTGGTCATTTAAATCCCTTCTATTTAGATTTTAATTTTCCTAATTTACCGAATTTCTAACAAAATTTAGAGAAATTTTGCTTTTATAAAAAATTGTTGTATTTCAGCTCTACAATCCTTGATAATGGTGGACTTATTAACCAAAAGATATTCGTTCACTGTTAGCAGTTTTATGATTCGATAATGCACCGTTATCGGATTCTTAATAAAACAAAAATTTAAATGAAGTAAATGCAAACTTACGTTATCGAAGAGATTAAAAGATCACGTCAAGCAGATATCATTGCTACGTCGAATACAATGACTAACTTTCCGACATTATTTACAATTGATTTTCTTATCTTATTAAATTTAAGAATACCCTAGATTTAAAAATAATGTATAAATAAATAAATATAAATTTATAAAGTTATATGACGCAGTTAAATATAAAAATGTAGAAAAAGAGCAGCCTTAATATTCTTTGCCATATGAAACTGCAAATATAACCATGGTGGTCATATATCAATTACGTTAGGCAATTAACATAATACCAAGAAGCATTAAATTATATGCTGATTATATATTGTACAAGAATGGTTTCATATCATTCATTTAAATTTCTTTTGAGGAGTTTAATTTAAAATTTATCACTCTTAGCCCAACCAAACGTTTATCCTTTTTGTCTCATACAAGCACGAACATTCCGGGGGCTAAAAATTACGTTTTAGTTTTCAGCAATTTTGCTAAAACGGAGACTTTAAACTCTCCTTATATATTTTTTTCAACTTTCGGTATGTTTCCATGTTTGAGTAAAATTATTAGTTTTCGTCTCTGAAAATCTGTAGATATTCTTTCTTCATTCAGTTTTGCTACTATTGTAGCCCCATAGGATAAAATAAAAATAAAAAGCAGCTTCAAAGACAATTCATTAATTAAAAGTGGCGTATCTTTGCTTCTATGTTTAAGACTAATTTTTCCCCCAAATTACAACTACACGAAGCAAATTATACGTTTCGTAAACTGAAGGAAACTGGTTATTAGTTTTGAGTTATGCACAATGTCTTTTGTCTCAATGGCAGTTTAAAATAGCTGTTACTTTTTTTAACTGAATTTACTTTAAAGTAGCTGTTCTCGATTCCTTACTTATTATTGCACAATACAGCGTGTATGCACATTACTTGTTAAAGCCGCTCTTTATGCATATGCATGGCAAATACTAATTTATGAAAATAATTTAAAAGTATCTATTATTCGAGATCTAGAAGAAACCGAAAATGTGCCTTACCCTTTTCGTATTATCTTTGTGAAGTTTAGTAAAGAAAATACTTCGTTTACGTTATAACATATTTCTCTCGCCTTCTTGGCACGCCTTTCTGGTGTAGTGGTCAGCACGCTCGGTGCCCACTGGAGAGGTCCGTGGTTCGCCATTTTTCATGTCTCTTGCTTTCAAATAAAATCCTATTGTCTCTACAGTGGCGCCCGAACTTAATAAAGTGGTGGATGATGATACTCCACCGCCAGGATTTGGCGATTGGGTCCCCTAATCTCCAGTTGCCCTTTTAAAGGGGGTGTATATAAGATATTTCTCCCGGGTCCGTGACACTTAGCCCACAAACACTTAGCTGACGGGACACTTAACCGACACCAGTTAGCCAAGACATTTAGCCGACACGGACACTTAGCCGACACGGACACTTAGCCGACACGAACACTTAGCCGACACGGACAGTTAGCCAACAGGACATTTAGCCGACACGGACAGTTAGCCGACAGGACATTTAGTCGACACGGAAAGTTAGCCGACAGGACATTTAGGTACGAGACACTAAACCTTCAAGCCATTTAGTCAACACGGACACTAAGCCGACAGTGACGTCGAGCTGCCACGTAGCCAAATTGAAAAAGTGTTGAAATTTCTCGTCAGGGAATATGATTTAATTTTCGAAAGGAAAAAATAATTTTTCACTTACGTCACGACGGTCACTTAGTTGCATTTTAATATGGTATCTGCAGAAATTGTTCTTAAAGCTTCTTCATTTAATCAACTGGGTTTCTTTGAACACTTTCACAACATTAATTTTTCACATCATTAATTTCACATCATTAATCATTTCTTGTTTACTTAATGATATTAATTTTCCATTCTCACTCCTCCAAAATGCTTTCAAATTTCTAATATCTTTACGTTTCATTACTATTTTATTCATCACATAATATTACATTCTTCCCCTTACAAAGTCGTTTAGTTCCTCCCACTAATGAAATTTTCTCTCCCTGTCCTATGAAGCGACGCAGTCGCAGATGCAGTTTTGAATATTTGAATTCTAAATTAAACATTATGCAACAGTTTAGTGTTATAAACATTAACGTAAGTATGTATTTTAAGCGAGAGGCGTGGTCAATAAAATGTTACAGAATCGCGCTTTTAATTTCATACAAATTTGAAAGCATTAAGAACAGCAAGATTGGAAAATTAATATCATTAAGTAAACAAGAAAAAATATTAATGATGTGAAAGTGTTCAAAAGAACCCAGTTGATGAAATAAAGAAGCTTTACGGATAATTTTTGAAGATCCCATATGAAAATGTAATCAAGTGACCGCCGTATTTAGGTAAAAAAAATTCTTTTTTCCTTTCGAAATTTAATTCATATTCTTTGACGAGAAATTTCAGCGCTTTTTTAATTTGGCCAATATACACCAAACAACATGATAAATATCACACAATGCTAAATTAACACAATAATTATAACCACATATGAGATCTTTAAGAATCGAAAAATGAATTTTACTGATAGTGAAAATATTACTTAAATATTGAATTTACGGATAAGTCGAGAAATTTTGTAATTCATAATAAGATTAAATAATTAGTTCGTACGTGTGAGCTAAAACGTCACCGTCGGCTTAGTGTCCTGTTGACTAAATGTCTTGACAGTTAAATGTTCCGTAGCTAAATGTTCTGACGGGTAACTCTCTGTCTTGAACAAATGTCCTGTCGGCTAACTGTCCGTGTCGGCTAAATGTCATGTCGGCTAACTGTCCGTGTCGGCTAAGTGTCCGTATCGGTTAAATGTCCTCTCGGCTAAATGTCCTTTCGGCTAAGTGTCCACGTCGGCTAAATGTCCATGTCGACTAAGTGTCCCTGTCGGCTAAATGTCTTGTCGGCTAACTGGTGTCGGTTAAGTGTCCCGTCGGCTAAGTGGTTGTCGGCTAAGTGTCCGCGACCGATTTCTCCCGCCTTCTTCGCATGCCTTCGTAGAGTAGTGGTCAGCACGCACGGCGCATATTCGAGAGGTTCGTGGTTCGAGTCTTTGCGAGGGTATTACACATTTTTCATCTCTGCTGCTTCTAAATAACCTAATGACCCTACAACGTCAAACATTCGGCTAGGTTGAAATAATGATTAGTGAAAGGTATATGACATACCATTGCGTTAGGAACCGAATCTCGAATAAGGCATATTGGTAGCTGTATATTATACTTTCAAATTTTGTATCTTAAAATATGTCGATATGTTAATCATGTATAGAGATTAGCGGTGGAGAAGAAGATATTCTTGTTTCATTAGTTTTTATATTTACTTGAAGAAGATTCCATTCTTGAAGTCTGTAAGACCTGAGATGGAAATTTGCAATATAGCGTTTCAGTACTTAACTAAATGATTAAACCGAACATGGTTTCTTAGAATAGCCATTGCCGAAATGTCAATAGTATTTTCTTCAAATCTTAATCTAAATAGCGTTGCACATTTTTATTCACAAGTTTTGAAAAATCAGTTTTATTCTCATTTAGTTATTGCGTTCCTTTTTTTAAAAAGAGCAGTCTGTTGTAAGCTCATATGATTCACAGGTATCTGAAATTTTATCCTGTGTTTACAATATTCTTATGAATGCTTAAAATAAATGATATTTTAATTTTCCTTAGTTTTCTGGAGAGAGTTTATCATTCCATGTTTAGTACTTTATTTTAACTTTTGAAACATATTTTTGTTCATATACTTAACTCGATTTGAATCTGGAAATGTGTAAAAAATTTGAATCATTAATCAAATATTTTTTACTAAAAACTTACTTTTTACTGAGAAAACTTCAGGTTTCAAGAGTTATTTATATGTATTTTAATTACAGTACTTTACTCGTATTTTCTTTGTAAATACAATTATGCTTAAAAACTTTATTTTAAAAATTATTTATCATTATAAGATGGGATAAATTCGTCATAGATTATGAATCTTGCTTTAATTAGAAAGCTTTTGACATTAAATATTTATTATTATTACTTAATGTCAATATTATTCATGAAAGAGACAGAAAGAGCATAGATTTAGGAACTTCTGAACAATAAAGTTTCGAATTAAGATTTGAGAAAATTTAAGATTAATTCCACCTGTACGTGTAACACGTCAGAGCACAGATTAGAAAAACGTAATAGTGAAAGTTTTCTGAAATTTAGAACAAAGATTTGGCTCTTTATTATTATTATCATCATCATTATTATGAAAATGTACTTTTCGTGTTAAAGACGAAAATAATGCGTAAAGATAATTTTAGGTTATTAGAATATCCTTAACGCTTTAACTGTGAATAAAAAAAGGGTTTATTTATGCCTTTAGAATGTAAAAAGTAAACTTTTGCAAGTGATATATAAGAAGATGCAACAGACTAATCAGGCATTGCCGAAATGATAGAAGTATACAACTTGCTAAACGTATCATAAACACTTGTATTTGAAAATTCCAATAAATTGTATTCAAATCCACCGTTGATCACGACTTGGCAGTTAACTGCATATTAAATTTCACATAAAAGGAGCATTAAAATACAAGCAGAAGTATATTTAGCGTTTATTATTAAATAAATAAAGGAGTGCAGTTATTTGGACAAATCTAGAACTGAAATATTTCTACAAGTTTGTGGAAGTCAAAGATTTAGCTATGTATCTATTGTTAAGAATGTAGAGAACTCCCAATTACTTATTTAAAATTTTCTGATTGAATCAGGTCAGGAAATAATTTTAGGCATGCGACGCTTCAATTAAATGATATGGAGTGAAGTTTTGCAATTATCATAGAAAATACTGCTGTTATTTCAATACACTACAATTGACATATCTTTTGTGTTTGATTTTATTAAAAACTCCTACCAATCCCATAAGAATCGTTATTCATGATTAAAACGCAGCGAACCAAATCCTATAAAATATATCTATTGTCAAGAAAATCTATTGTGAACATAAAGGAAAGTTCGAAGCGGAGTAATAAGGGATGTGTGACTTCAAGGAATGTCAAGAAATGCTGATTCTACAAGGCATATTAAAGATCATTTGCTAATAAAATGTGGGTAATAAGAGAAACATAATCTCGGCTAACAGAATACGGCGAAATGGAGAAATAATAAATTGAAAAAAGCGTCAAAGAACACGAAGAAAAGAAATAAAAGGATTAATCTCTAAACATTCAAAAGAGATGAATATTTTGGGTCCACTCACAGACCATGGATTTAGTTTTCGGTTCAGTGTGGCACATCATATTTAAGGCATTTTTCTGCAGAGGATATAAAATATCTATAGGAAATTAACAGCTTCAAATCATTTACGGTCTGGTTAAAAGAGTAATTTGGAAATTCTCATATGTCAGAATTTCTCATTTGTACTGAATTCGTGATCTAGTATTCATGCCTGCTTAAAAGATATGAAGTAAATTCCAGTGTTTCTAGTTTCGATCTTATGGTAATGTAAAGACTTTGGTATCAAATGTGATTTTAGACCTAAAATGTAATTTAATAAAGTTACCAGTAGCAGTCAGTCTTGAATAATATTTGCTTTCTAAAGAAATTAGTGCGGCTTCTTCTTCTACTTTGAATCTGACGTTAAAACTGGTGAGATGCTCGCTTCACACTACATCAAAAGCTCTTGAGCGCTTTATGGCATCTGTTTTGGTATCTATATACCCATTTTATCTAGACATATATTTCTCCATTAGGGTTTGTTTAAAGGAAAAATTATGATGCTTTTGAGGTTAAGAAAGCGCTTAAATCTTCACAGCTACATAACATTGAGAATTAGCTTATGCCTGTTTGATAGATAAATACACGGTTAGATGAAGGTGTGCACTATAAAATGAAAAAAGAATAATGAAATTCAGATATATGATTCGGTCAAGGTTGAGTGATAAATTTAGTGAAAATCACGGGAATTTTGATATCGCCAAACGCTGTGCACGTGCACAGAGAGTAGCCATGCATCCCCATCGCGCGCATTAGTCTGGCGGGCGGCTCCGGCTCCGTTGCTTGTTGGATGCTGTCGTGAATGGTTGTATAAGTAGCCCCATAGGATTTTGGAATATAATGACTGGTTACATAAGTAGCCCCATAGGCTGTGAATGGTTATATAAGTAATCGCATAGGACTTTAATATATTTTATGAATTTTTTTCACTGAAATTAATAAAATTTTAAAATGAGTTAACGAAAACATTTAGTGAAACGGAAAAGAGAGAGAAATAAATGAAGAAGAAAATAAAGTTGCGAGAAGAACGAGAAAACACTATTATGAAAAGAAAAAGCAAAAGGATTCCAACATCCCAGATGTAAAATAAATGATTAATCCAGTACATTGTCATCAAATTTAGGGATACCTCAGATTGATCTTATGGGGGAACATTTTCGCAAACAACTATGGAAGTATTCAGATGAAGAATGTTTAGAATATTTTACAAAACCTTTTACAGAGAATGAGCTCGGATATGCTTGCAGTGTTTGTCATAGGCTATCATTAATAAAAGATTTGACTGCAGGGACTAAGTACGATAAGTTCATTGCTGTGTTACGCCAGGAGTTCCCAGACGAAGGTGTACGAAGGATCCAATTGCGTGGTTCTTGCAAGTGATCATTGTACAACAATAAAATACCAGCGTTAACGATATGTCATGGGTTCGCATATCCGGATCGTTCCGATTTGTTGCATCTTGATCCAGTAAGTGAATGCTTGACATCACTTCATTTGCCATTCATCTAAGTTCGTCGTTTGCGACGGGAAGATAATGCGGTAATTGGGCAAGTACTCAACATGACGGTTGATATTAATACAATGGTAACATATTTGTCAAGAAACTTAAAGTCATTTTGAAGTGAAAGAAATTCTGAAGACAATGGTGCAGCTATCTACAGGATTCTAAAGAAAATTGTTGATTGTAATCCAATTCACTCTATTTTAAACCGTAGAAGTAGGGGCTGAGAGTGCATGTATAGTTGATATTTACAGTTAATGGACAATCCCGTTTTATATTGGCATATGCATACAATCATCCGTCAGTTAATTCATATGATACTCAGGAGCTAAGCTTGCTCATTGATGAAGATACATATGTACCGATAACGTACTCATATATTCAGACATACTGGTTATTATAATGAGAGATTTTTAATGTAGACGCGAAAAGAAATGAAAAGGCATTCGATTTCCTAAAACAACACTTTAATCTGAATATGGTACCTTCGAATTATCCAAGTACACTTGGCAACTTGTTTGTAGGTGTAGCATTCACACAAAATATTACTCTACAGTTATTCAGTTATGCTTGTTATTTCTCGTATCATCGTCCTATACTGCATAAAACAGTTACGAATAGAAATTGTATATAGTCATGGACAAATATTATTTACATTCTATAACAGAATTTTGTTTTCCGAAAAAAAAAATTCTCTAGTCACAGAAGGAACAGTAAATCTGACCGTTAAACCCCAAAAACCGTTTGGATCAGACAGCTTACCTCCAATTTTTTTCCGAGTTGTAATGGAAGACTTTGAAGTGAAATGAATGAAATAAATTTTCATAACATTCGACATTTAGTTCTACAGAGCTAGGATCCAGAGTACTGATTGCATGAATTATTTTATATATGGAGAATGCACTTCGAAACGCAGCAGGTAGTAAAGTTAGGAACTGTCAGTATGGTTTCACTTAATCGTTGTAAAGGAAGACTTAACTTTCTCTTCTGCTGCACCAGAAAAAGTAAGCTTGCATATGTGTACATCATACTCATCAAAATCCTTTCATGCTTAATAAAACACGTTTAATATCTGCGTTTATATTTTACCAGGTGGAACCCATATTACATCTTTCTGTTTTGTCTAATTTGGAAATCACTTTCAAATTCCTCTTATGAAAAAGCAAAAAACAACGTCTTTTATGGACGAAACTATGTATATTGTCAGGATTTTAAATCTAATGCCATGCATTAATTTTTATATCGAATTCTGTGTAGTGATAGTGGTGAAGAAAAGGTTATGCGATGTTTCTGGAAACATTGAGCCTTCGCTCAAAAGTTCTTTCATATTTACTTTTGATATGTATTTCCAATATGGGAACATCGTTATTATAATTTAATTTCAGTGCTTCTACAAAATTATGCTATGTTTCCACAAAGAGAGATTAACACCACACACATAGTTTATTGCTCTGTTTTGATGACTTGAAAAGTTAATGATGACCTGAAACAGTCAGTCATCATACATATTTTAATGAGGATTGCTTGTTTCAGCTAAAGCAGGCAATAATCAATAAAATGCTATCTGACGAAATCTCATACTAAGGTATACATCCATGACAAAGAGATGTAACATAAAGTACGCATGTAACTGTTGGCAATTTGTTAATAAGTAAATTGTCAAAATAGGCATAGTATGGAGCACAACAAACTAATTGTATTATTGTATTTTTTGCGTGACTCTGTGAAATTGTACTCTTTGCGTAAAATAACCGGCATTCAGACTACGTAGAAAAAATACAATACGTAATATAAATCTTGTGAATTATACAAGTATACAAAATTTGAGCATTCTGCATCACTAAATTTATAAAACTAACTTAAAAAATACGAGTATTAGGAACAGGGATATTTTTCATTAAAGAAAACAAAACTTCAGAAATTCAAAATTTGGAAATCTCAAAAGGATAAGAAATTTCAAGCATAAGTCGAACAAATTAAGAGCAATATGTAATTTTTCTATTTAAGTAAAAAGTGTTAAATTAAAAATATTATGAAACTAACATTTATTCGAAAAAAGAAGAAATGCGCATTTTTCTTGTATTTGGAAAAAGGTAAATCGTCACACGATCTAGCAACAAACAGACCATTTCTTGTAAAATATTTGGAAATGTGTGAAGACAAATATCATTAATTATGTAATGTACACTTGGTATATCACACCATTCCTCAATACATGGAGTATTAAGCAGAGACATGTAATGTATATTTCCCAAGTAAAGAACATGCAGCGAGTTTTCATCTTGAAAATTTACCTGTAGGTGTTTCGTAATAGCCTGTGTAAATGTTTTAAAGAAATTTAAAAAAAAAAAATCTGAAATTTTTCAGATTTCATGGTACGCCCAAATTTGTTTTTTTTAACGTTTTCTGTGTTACCTTTATTTATTAATTATCATGTTCTTCGCACTTAAAGCATAAAATTCAATTCAACTGCAATATCACAAAATATGTAAAAATAGCATATCTTTAGAATTTCCGATACACAGTCTCGCAGGCTGGAGATAAAAATGTATTTTTTTCGCAAACTGTTGCCACTGCTCGTTTTGAAATCCTTGAGTTTCCTAATCAAAAATTCGTTAAAGGCTTACAAAATATGAAACTGGTAATAAAACAAGTACTGAATACCAAATTAGAGCTTCCAGATTTGCATATTTGGGTGGAGGATTACGTTATTCGATATTTAATGGCTTTAGGTACCGTTGTTTTATCGCAGTACGAAAACATACATACATTTATGCAGATTCTTCATTATTTAATTTCTTTAAATATAATACAGGGCGATAATATTTGGTGGCAACAATTTGAAAAGTGACTCAATCCATTTAGGTTTTCACCGCAAAATGCCAAAACGAAATTAATAGCCCTTCTGGGCAAAATTGCGCCTTTGGGTTGATATAAAGTAAAAAAAAAATCTCACACATATAAACACGATTTACCATAAAGTATGCTTTTATTTTTTTTTCACTAATGCATATAGTAAACAGAATTCAATTTAAAAGAAAAACATTCAATGCTGAAAATCATAGACCTGACAGAACTGCTTTAATCATTAATCAATTTAATACTATAGAAAAGGTTGAGAGAAGAAAGGATTAAAACAGTGAAAGATAAAGACTGTTCTGCGCTGCGCCATCTAATGAAACAAAACTGACACATTTATTTTTTTTCTTTCTTTGTCACCCCTAACATACCTAATTGTTACACAAAGTTATAAACGTATGTATGCATATAATGTTTTTGATTAGTGTCTTTTCCCATCTCCTTTGCTTCAAGAAATAAAATCTAAACTTGGCACACTGCAATAACGTGCAAATGATTGTACTTCTGCTCACGTGATACAGTCCTAGTTACTACGATATTTACGGTATGTGGAAAAAGAAAAGTATTTTTGGGAGGTTGCCAAACGGAGAACAAATAATACATTTGTCACTTACACCTTTAAAAGTGAAAAAAATTGCAATGCCTGAAATTGGAGGAAAAAAGCAACTCTCACATAAATGATAATTTCTTTTTTTTTTCAGTATTCCATGCATAACATCAGAAGTTCTGAATATTAGGTCAGCATGTGAATGCCACAGAATTCGCATTGAAATTCAGTTTATGTCTGCTCTTTCAGGTATATTTAGCTGACTCTTATTTAAATATATTTACTTCCTTTCAGTTTGAAAGAAATTATATTCTAAAATGCTATATCTGGAACATAATACAGCATAAATCATGTGTGTAACAGACAAGGTAATCAATTCAGACAACCTTTCCTTTTGAAAACTTGAAACCCTAATCTTGCAGGCAATTTTATTTCTAGTGACTTAGCATTTTTTCTTCGCATACTGATCATGACATGAATTTTTATGAGCTTAATAGAATAATATAAAAATGTAGCTATTCCTAATAACGTTACGAATGCATATTGGGAGTTTATATATCTGCCTTTGATCTATGTACGTGACAAACAATTTGCAATGAAGATATTCTTCAAAACCATTTTTCTTAACTATCACGCTCAATTATATTTCCGCCAGTCAGTTTTAATTGGACGTCTCTTCAACTAGCATTTAGTAACATATATCTTCCTGTCATCTTTGACTTTTTAGTTTCTTCTACGAAGAAAAAAGAAAGTATCGTGATCGCGAAAAATTCCGGGTATCATGTTTCAATGAAAATATCCATTTTAACCGCTATCGAATGCAATTTAACGATGTTCTTGCGTGACATCTGTACGTAAGGACTCTTCCCTCCAATATATATATATATATATATATATATATATATATATA
>KK116301.1:249506-289818 GCA_000611955.2 Stegodyphus mimosarum
TTATAAAACTGATTTAAAGTAGATTCTGAAGAGATGTTTTCGTGGCGTCTGTGCGTACGTACGTATGTATCAATGTATCTCGCATAACTCAAAAACGACTAGCCTCAGCACGTTGAAATTTGGTACATAGGACTGCCATTACATGTAGATATGCAGCTCCTATTTTGGTTGCAATCGGCCGCACCAAAAGTTTACATATATATCCACTCTGTTACTCGACTCACTGAGCTCAATTTCTTTATTCTTATATGTTTTTAAATTGTGGATGTTTAGCTTTTAAATGATTGAATTATGTTGTTCTTATCTTCAGGTTAAGGGTTTTATGCCTTTAGTAAATCTGCATGCAACATTTGTAGAATTATCAACAATTTAAAAAATGTTTAAGTTCGGCTGTACCTGATCATTTTCCCATGGCAAATATAATCCCATGGCCAACAAAAATAACGCCTTATTTTATTATTGCGAATTAAATCATGCTTAATGTACTCTGGAATTTCTTCGAGGAAATAATTGTCTAAGATTTACCTCGTAATGTTTGATATAGATATTTTGAGATTTTATGTATTTTTGCTTTGTGGCGAAGTGAGATCTAAATTAATTGATTGAGAAATATTGAATCGTCTGTGAAAAACTGTTTCTTTCTTTCTATTTTTGCTTATTTAATTTCTTTTATACATCGTTTTAGATTTATTATAATATTTGAATAGAAAATGTGGCAACGATTTGATAATTCTTCAGATGATATACATAATTTTTGTGCATTCTGAGTTATAAAATGAATGATATGTAACGCTGTTAAGTGAACTTAGCGCTAGAATGTCGCTGTGGTATACAAATATAGTGAATTTTAAAGAGTGCATTTATTCTATTGTGGTTCATGCGCTACCGAACGAAGTAGATTTAATTCAATCCAATGAGTTTAAATGAAATGCAAAATGTGTACAATATAATGTTCCGTACAAGTCATGTGGTGTACATGTCACATTTTTATGAGAGATTTTTGAACGGTTTCGAGGCAACAAAAATCAATATGATTATTTTTTTTACTAAGATAACCTTTAAACCTTACAATGTAAAGCTAAATTTAGTTAGTATAAATTACTTAAATTTAGTTAAACATAAGGTTTAAATTAGTTGCTAGCTTTTCGGGATAAATATATGTCTTTAGTTAGTTTTAATTAGCAATTGACAACATACAAGTAGGTAAACAGGTAAAAGTGCATAGGGCACCATACTACACTATAGAATCGAGTAGCTATATCCCCAGTAGACTAGCCAGCTAGAGTTTGAAAAATTGGAATTGAATGTATGTTTTTTCTACTACGGAAGAGTGAAGTTATAGATTCGATTTGTTACATTTAAAAATAAGAGGATAATAACATAACATTAGACAAAGTTACATAACACAAACTGTTTAGTTTAATCAATATAATACTGGATTACGTAAACTGAAGAGTAGATGGATTTGAGATTGGCACACTGGAAATTTTACATTTTTATGTACGTAGGTAAACATAATTTTGGTTTTGATAATATATAGCTATATCTGGCTCTTGTTATGTGAGGATACTTGTTACAAGTAAGACTGTACTGAGTTCAGTACCTTTCAGTCCAAAGTTCATAAATAAGGTTCATCTGCTCAGCTCAGTACTTTTGGTATTTTGATGAATTATGGAATTTGTTGATATTGCTCGAAATCGGTTACTAAGATAACATTTATAACTTCCAATAATAAGGCTTAAATTTAATTTATTTCCTTTCAGAATAACTATGTATTCAATAAGTTTTAACCAGCTCAATCCGTTTGGAGTTTAGAAGAATTATAGAAATTGTTGAGGCTGCTAGGAAACAGTTATTGGGATGCCACTGCTCTCTCCGCAACATATGAAGCTGGGCATTTAATTTTAGCCTCTGTATGCTATTCTTATCATTCGTATTATGTTGTTTTCGCCAGTTATCAGTTAAAAAAGATATTGTTACGAAATGCAGTACGATTACAGTAAGATAGCTTGTTACGGATGTTACTGTAAGATAGCTTCCCCGCAAAGCGGGTTATTTTTGCCAGAAAATGGCACGGAAAGTCATGGTTGCCACATTTGGAACGATTCGAAATCGCCTAATTGGAGACAAAATCGGCAATATGCTATGGACGGAGAGAGAACATTCTAGAAAGAATTCTGACCGGTTTGGCCCAGAATGTTCTCGAAGGCTGTCCAAAACCTATATGAACCCTGCCTGTACGCGGAGTAGCAGTACCTCGTCAGTGTATCGCATCGAGAGTGTGCATCGTTGAGGCTATCGAGCGTATCATCAAGTGCATCGCGAGTTGTAGCACGTAGAGTCTCGGAAGTACGTTGAGTTCCCAGAACGACAGAACCGAGATGGGAGTTGTACTCTAGTGCTTTGCCGTGAACCTGTCTTCACCGTTACAGCCTCATAACCTGAAGGCTGTATTGATCATTGTTTCAGCGTGTTTGTCATAGGTTTTCGATAACTGTAAACATGTTTGGGGAGCTGTCCTGAGTAATACTGGCTAATAAATTGTGTTTTGAATTTTGTCGTTAATCACTCCAAATCCACGAACCCGTACAAACGCAACAATATTAATATCCAAAACAGCCTTTTAGAAATAACTAGTGATTGCACAGCTACTGTATTATCATTCTTCTGCATCAAATTATCCATGATACAGACACGTAAATAGCAATGATTTCCAAGTTGTTGAAATCGTGACCAATTTTTGGACCAAACATTTCTTAACAAAGATATAGACACGCACAGTTTAAGAGGTTTTTTGCGCCTTATAAAACTGCAATGAAGGAAGACCGGAAACTTCCATAAATTAGCAAAACAGCAAGTGAAAGTAAGAATGTAAAGTGTCAAAATGAAAGTTTGGTAAAGAATGATTTATCTTTAATTAAGCTTTATCTGTATTTGTAAATTTTAAGCTTCGTTCCCAAGTTTGTGAATTTTAAGTGTCTTTTCTCTGTTAGCGGATGAAGCGTTATGTAAGTGTTTGCGTCATGAACATTTTGTAAGAATATACAGTGACTATTAGTTTTGAAATGGCGCACTTTGGAGGGAGTTATTAGAAGAAATTTCTATGTATAACGCAGAAAAGGGAAATAATCAATATAAAAAACAGACTATTGCAAATTAAAATCAGAATATTCTCTAACATATTATATATATATATATATATATATTATTTGATATTACAAGTACAGGTTTAAAGATAATAAGTGAAAGTACTTGTGATTTTAGCGTTTCTGGAATTATAATAATGAGGCACAAGAATAAAATGACTATAATAAAATAACGATAAGCGGAAAATTATTAAATAGTAGACTATGATTAGAGCTAATACATAATGATTTAGGTTCGGTAATGGTTATCTGATACTGTTCTTTATTTTTGGCATATTATTCTTGACTAACGGTACAGAGCTAAATTGGCGCAAGCTTTCTACCCGTACATGGATAAGTTCATTCGAGCTTTTCACATATTCATAGCCGCATAACTGCAATATAAAGACAGAAGTTTGCGGAATACATGTTTGCAAGACAAAAACAAACGTGAGAAGGACATGAAGGAAGAATTCATAGTAGGTAGTGTTGGTACTACATTGACGATATAGTGTTACTAGATAATGAATAATAAAGTTATTTTTATATGTTGTTTAAAAATTTGGATTTTCAAACTTTTAATTCCTATTATATAAAAGATTTCAATTTAACGTTTGCCTATGCAAGTCTGTGCACCATTTGCATTATATTAATCATACACATCAATTAATTAATCATTACATTAATCATATATATTAATCAGTTTCGAAATGTTACTTATTACTATTTTTACGATGGAAATGATAAATGTCCAAATTAAAAAGGAGATTTAACAGAGTATTTGAACATGAAAGTTCAAATTCTATCTCACATAATTGTTGTCGTACACAATTACGCCACTGAGCCGGGTGAATTTATAAGGAAAGTGACTGGGGATAATTATTTATTCTGATCATACACGGAAATTCGTACAGCGCGCATGATTCTAAAACGATGAAAAAAGAATGAAGATGAAGATAGATTTTAGCAACAGATTTCGGCTTTAAATGAGGAACGAATTGTAAATATGCTTCCAGAAAAATTCTTGTGTGAGAGTACTGATAATGGCAGATGAAATTTGTATTAATAAAGAGATAGATTTTCAAATTTCAGCGGAAAACCTGGACTGCGAAACAAATCACGTCCCATTTTCTGTTACAATCTGCGTATGTCAGAGCACGTAGTCATGTTCAGTATACAAATGATCTTTCAATCTTGGCAGAGAAATTAAAATTTCTTGATAGAAATTATTGCCTGAGAATCAAGCATGATATTTCCGCTACAAATAAATGTTAGAGTTACGAATGGAAATCAGATGTATTACCTAAAACAGGAAAAAAATTAGTTTCGAAAGTCAAATTCAGCGGTATTTTCTCCATGCTTTCTCTAACACTAGGGACCTATTCTTCATGAATTTGTTTTCGAGGAAACAACTGCCAAAAGTGTTCATATTTACCTTATTCTGGCATGTGTTTTCTATGAAACCAACTCGAGAATATGGCATAGAGCAGTTGATTTTTCTTCGTGCTAATGCCCCTGTTAAAGCAGCACTGATTGCCCAAAAGATTCTGGGCAAGAAACAAAAGTGTGTGATTAACAATCTTCATATTTCCCAGATTTGTTTACACGTAACTTTACTTTTCTTATCCAAATAAAATTATCATTGAAAAGTTGGCATTATGATGATACTGAAGACATTCAAAGAACCGTATGAATGAGTCTTTCGACAGTATCATAAGAATCCACACAAAGGTCGTTTTAAGCTTTGTTAGATAACACCATTTAGTACAACGATTTAGTTCGAATATAAATCAAGTAATACCATTGTGCTTTATTTATTTTTCAATTAATGCACTCAATCTTATTAATTTAACTATTAGAAGGTGTAACATTTTAAACAAGTAAAATCATAATAAATATATCAATATATAAGCATTACGTTTGCAAAATATATGTTTTATAGTGCAATAATATTAATTCTTATATTATCATTACTATGATTCTTATATATATATATATTATATTGTTGCAAATATAATCATATATATAATATTATTCTTTTTAGTCCAAAGGGGCTTTGTCCCTGAAGGACATTTGTTTTCGTTTCGCGATTTTGCGTTGGAAACATTAAAAGTTTAAATCACTTTTCAGAACTGTTGTCACAAAATATTACAACCCTGTATTATATTTAAAGAAATTAAATAATGAAGAATCTGCATAAATGTATGTATATTTCTCCAAATGGGATAAAACAACGGTAACTACAGCCATTCAATTTTGAAGGACGTACGTTTCTACCCGAATATGCGCATCTTGAAGGCCGAGTTTAGAATTTGTTTTATTACCTATTTCATATTTAGTTAATCTATAATGAATGTTTGATGAACAAAATCAAACGATTTAAGAGGGAGAAATGGCGGCACTCTACGGGGGAAAAAACTTTTTATCTAAAGCGCGCGGAACTGTATATCGGAAATTCTAAAGATATACTCATTTTCAAATTATTTTGCGATATTCCCGTTGAACTCAATTTTATGGTTTAAGGGCGAAGAACGTGATATTTAATAAATAAAGGTAACACACAAAACGTTAAAAAACGCCCCTTTGAGCGTAGTTTAAAATCTAAAACCTTTCAGATTTTATATATATTTTTATTGTTATTATACTAATATGATTGTTTATATATTAATATTTTACGCAGAAGTAATAAAATATGTTAGACTATGTGATAGTAAGAGGTTTATGTAAGAGCTTTAAATCTCTTCTGCTAAAGCATGTGCATTACATTTTAATTAAAATTTCTTTAATATGCCTTTCTTATTTATAAACCGGTTTTACGCTATGTCTTGAAAGACGAATAAAAAGGACTTTAATAAATATCATACAGATATATAAATAGATAAATAGAAGGGATTTTCAAAAAATTACATTCATGGAAATATGAATTGGATAAAATGTCACAATACAGACTGATTTGCAAGTGAGGTAGCCATAACTAAAAACACCCGCAAAGAGATATTTGGTAAAATAATTCAATACAACTTGGAATCCTCTGAATTTCTTCTTTGTTAGCAAACTAAAGCAAATATTCTGTTTGTAAACATTAGAGATTTTCTTATGCTAATATTGTATCAAGCTGTTTGGAGAACGATTCTATAGGATTATAGGATTATGAATAGAAATAAAATGAATGAAACAAGTTTGTCGTAACAAAAGAAGTTAATCTTAATATTCTGTCAAATGCAGCAATTTATTTGTATTTCTTTAGCATACGATTTTTGAAAGTTCAGGATAAATGAAAAGAATAATTGCATTATTATGTTATTTAAAATATGTACTTTTGATTACGTTGAAATATTTTAAATTTGCAACATTTTGTAATTTTATTTTAAGAACAAAAAAAGCATTTAAACTTAGATAAATATTTGTTATGTAGATTTCAATTTATAATGAATTACTGCGTTAATAAAAACTTGAAATATACACGTACATCCAAACAGCGATGTTATTATATTTGCTATTTTACACCGTTTATTATATCTATAAATTTCTCGCTGTTCAACCCATGTAGTTTAAGCTAATATTTACCGTATTGCTTCGCTTATTTTCCTCGTTTTTTCACTAATTTTGTCGTCCTAAAATCAGGGGGTGTAATTCTGGAAATAATTTAATTTACGATGTACGAAGTTATAATAAGAACATAACAAATGAAAAGTAAACAAGGATAAACTTCAGGTAACTATCCCACTATTACTTATTTAAAAGAAATGTACATTACAATAAGAATAAGTAGTCATACTAACATTACAACATCTAATAAGATAGCTTTATTTCTACTTCCCTGTAATTTGAATCTCGCACATTATTGTTGTTGTCTCTGCTACTTCTTAGGCTCAAATCATCAATAAATAATTGGAGATGGTGGTCTACTCAGCAAAATTGTGGACTGAATATCAGGTAGTGCTTGTTTCGCTGTGAAGTGTCGGTTCTTATATTAGGCTGGCATAAAATTCATAGTCATTATCATAACTGCTTACTGTTTACTAACATTTTCAGCATAAATGCGCACTTCTTAAGTAGTTTTTAATCATAAATTACTGTAACAGTGGTTAAATCAAAACTATCAAATGAAGATGCTTAATGTTGCTTAGCAAATTTAAATATTTTGTTATTCTTCCTTATTGTTTCAATTAATGAATTTATTTATCCAGATGTGCTTTTTATATAATTAAGACATTCCTTTTAAATGCGTTTGTGATAAATTGATTAACAGTTCTTTATTCAGTTGCGCTTGCAATATTCTAGAAAATTTTCATTTTAGACGCTATTCCATTTCAAATTAGTTGAAAACCACGCGATTAACCTGGTCAATCGCGTGGTTCGTAAGAGAATATCGTTATCCTTTTATGGTACTTAATTGCTTTTAAAGCAGTAAGACATAATACTCTCTTACCTAAATAAATAATTTTCATCCCTGGTAACAGATGTTATAACTTTCCTAGCAGAACGATGGATAAAAGGTGATATTTTTCATTCGGGAAACATTTCCATGCTTGACTCGACCCATTGTTATTTGCACCTCGGAAACCAATCTCAAAAACTAAATCTAAATAAAACGCTTTTAGCAACATTAATTCATACAGGCTTCTTTTGTAATTTAGGCTTTTTAATAGTGCATTTTCATTTCTGTTTGAACATTATCCCAGTAATTTTTAATTAAATTAAATTAAATTTGTGAATTTTACTTGGGAAATTTTATAAGAGACATTTCGCTCGCGAATATCTTTAAATCTCCTCATAACGATTGCAATGTACATTTACTGTTTCCCAGACATGGCTTAACGTTTTTGTTCCTTAACCATTAATGATGTGACGTCACAGGGAAATAAAAGTAAATTTTTATGAATATTTTTGGCCTTTTCTTGATGAAATGTTTTGCCTCCAAATAAGGCCACTCATCAAACACACTTTGAACAGGGAGATCTCTATTCTGATTTCAATACGGCGAAAAAAAATAAAGAAAACAAAATAAAATAATCAAATTCCAAATAAAAATGTGAATAAAATTAATATAAGAGCTAAGAGAGATAAGAAAATAAGAGCTAAGAGAAAATCCTTTTAAGATGTTATTTAATGCAATATAATATTTTACCATAAATTAATTTTATAATTTTTAATAAGCAATTTAAAATTAAAGTTTGTAACAATTATTTTAAAATGTTAATTTACTTTTTGCCAGGGAGCCTAATTTCAAGATTACTTCTGTAACTGATAATAGTAATAATTTCAAAGTCTCCAATAAAGCATATTTAAAATATTCTGAAGCATTTCTTTCTTCATGATAAACCAAAACAAGAATGTTTGTAAGGAAGAAAAAACATAAAAATAGTTGTCATAATCTCTCTGTTAGGCTAAATTTTACAATGAAAAAAAATCATAAAATAAAAAAAAAGTCTGGAAGCTTTCAGATACGCCCAAAGGCGTGTTACCTTTATTTATTAAAAACCATGTTCTTCGCACGTAAACAATAAAATTCAATTCAAAAGCAATATCACAAAATACTTTTAAAATGACCATATCTTTAGAATTTCCGATACAGAATTCCGCGCGCTGGAGATTTTTTTTTCTACAGTTTGCCATTGTTCGCTTTGAAATCTTTGAGATTTTTAATCAAAAATTCGTTACTGTATTACAAAATACGAAATCGATAATAAAACAAATTCCAAAGTCCAAACTTGGGCTTCAGGATACTCATATTCGGAGAAAGATACGTTACGTTATTCAAAAGTTGATGGCTGTAGGTTAGAGATGGGTTAGAGATCGGAAGTCACTTCGACCCGCCTGGCTACGAAGTAGCGTTATGATGGCTCTAGGTACCGTTGTTTTATCAGAATGTGAGAAACATACATATATACGTTTATGCAGATTCTTCATTATTTAATTACTTTAAATATAACACAGGGCGATAATATTTGGTTCTTGGCAACAGTTTGAAAAGTGATGCGGACTGTTATAGTGAATGGACGCAAAATGCCAAAACGAAATTAATAGCCCTTCTGAGCTAACGCTCCCTCGGGCTAAAATACTCGCTGTTTAACTATTATACGAACAAGCGAATAACTAGATGAAATCTTGCTAACTATTAATTACCTTACTATGTCATTGTGTCAAGTTAATTAATTCCTGAAACTTATATCTCTTTTGATTTTGCATTGAAAAACAATTTAAAACTTGGAATATACTTTCTGGTGAAAGAAAAAGGTGTTACGATAAATGTTGAAAGAAATGTCAGAAGAAGATGACAGTTTCTTAAAGTATAGTAAGAAGAAATACAAACGTTTTAATCTAAAATCCCTAAACTGATTAAAAGTAAAATTTGAAGGGCATTTGTTTTGAAATGTGAAATTCATGGTTCGTTTCTGTGGTTACGGCAAAACCTCGAGGGCTATCTGCCTAAGGGGAAGGATGCCATCGTGGAGGACATTTTAAGGGAAATAAGCTCGTATACACATTGCACATGGAGAAATCCACGAAAACACACATGAAACCAGCCCGACCGCGGTTTTCGAACCGAACTACCAGTGTTTAGCGAGTTTACCGCTCGGCTGCTGGTGGGCCGTAAAACTCATGATTACGAAAGATTGCAAAAATAAGCATCTAGCTTTCCTCGTGCCGTCATGGTGTAACTAGTAGAAGCAAGTCCACTGCTTAATCGGGAGATCCGGAGTTTGAATCCCGGCAAGGGCATTGCACATTTTTCATGTTTCTAGCATCTATGTAATCCAATAACTCCAGTTATGTATTTTAGTTTAATATAAAATCTAATATATATATATAAACAGTGATATATCATTCGCTGGAATAAAATACTAAATCTTCAAAATAAATTAAATTTCAGCTATTAATCCTCTGTTTCCCATTGACGTCCATCAAAATACCAGAATAATATGAAGAAAAACGTTATTCTCTGTGTTTTGTAGTATGTCCTGGTTTTAAATGTTAATTTAGTTTACATAACGAAATGAATTTATCCTGCATAATAAACTGCTGCGAGGTAAGTTGCTAACACTGTTTTTGAGTTAATTATAGCATATATTATTTCTCTTTCCTTTATCTTCCGCCAACTTATATACAAGTAAGGTAGGTTTAATGCATTCGGTCCAAAATTCTGATAGGGAATTTTTTTTGCTATAATTTTATAATTAAATACAGGATATTTTAGCTTAATCCAGAATACTTAAACTTAAGTATTTGAAATCTACTGGGAAAGTTTATTAATTTTCATCAGGAAAATGCCTTATTACGACAGCATAAATTTAGTATAAAACCATAAAACGGTGGTAAGAATTCAGAATAAAAAACTGAAAATCAGTACTCTTTTGATTCACGTTTCACATAACTATTTCCAAATTACTTTGATCAGCATCATAAACTTTCACAAATTTTATTTCAGTTGAAGACAGTATAATTATTTTACTATGACAGTATAATTATTTGATTTTTTTATTGTTCTATGCAGCGATGATATTTATCTGTCATTTTCTTTATTGTATTATTTTAATGATTATGAAACATTTTCGCATATCGTGAAATTATCCTGTAAATTCACAAAGCGGGATTCTTCGTTTTAGAAATTCTCCTGGGACTTGTCCTCAAACATTTCATCAAGTTAAACAAATTTTCGAGTTTCTTACTGTACTGTTTCATAATTATGCTAATTACCTACGCATTAAGTAAATCTTTCACTGCAAATTATTTCGGTGTACATAACAATCTCGAAATTTCCAAAAATGTTTTCTGGAAAACTTATCATTAATGCAACTATGTATAGCAAATAAAATTCGTGGGCATTTATTTCGGCTTTTAGCGCAATTACTATCACTTTGCAACGGTATTAGATCACGAAGTAGGATAGTAGTAGCTCTCGAGGAAAATCGAAAAACTCATCAAGGGAACACGATAGGAAAAGTTTTCTTCTGAAGTTAAAGGGGAAAAAAGGTTTAAATCGGACGCCCCTGCCATGAATTCGTTAAGTGGTGTCTAAATATACCCTCCAGTATTGATTTCACTGTTGCAGTATAGAGGATTTAGCCTTCTCATTAATTTGAAAGGTAGCAGGACACTTTTGGGATGGAATAAAAAGAGGAGGCAATTTTAGAGATCCCTTCCCACAAGAGACCTATAAATTTTGCTGCCAGACACAGACGTATATTTCTGCCCCGAACCTTGTGAAATTAGCTAGAACTGGTTAGGATTCAATCCCTGATTTCTCTGCCGAATTTTGTTTTTCGTGCTTTCCTTTCGACACACGAAATTGTGGTTATTTCTCTTTTACCTTAGTCGTTATCTCGTTTCTAAAAAACAGCCTTAAATGAAAGCACACACGTGAAGAATTTCTTCAGCATAAAAAGTGTAATCCAAAACCGCATCATCTGGAAGCTGTATTGCTCACGCCAGTAAATCTAATTAGTAAACACGTTTTTCTTTCACTGCGTAATTAGCTTGATGAAACCACGTAATTAGGGTTTACGAATGGTGAAGTAATACTGCGACACAATCTCGGATCTTATCTCAAATTATATATATTATGCATCGTATCTACCATTCAGCAGAGTTAATGCAATGCGATCTGTTTCTTTTCAAAGGAATCTAGAGGCTTTTTATTTTAAATCGATTTGTGATTTAGTATATCTTGTGTTTGAATAATTTTTGTGTTGTAGAATTATTTAACACAAGATCGAGAAATGTTAGAAACTTGCTCTCAAGTTTTTTTTTTCCCTTCATTTTGATGATGTAATTGTAATTCAAGTTGAATCAAACCTGGCGTATAGTAAATGACATTTGATTTAGCTTTGTTTAGTTAGACACGATTACAGAAGGAAATGCATTGATTATAAAATAAAATTAATTTTCACGAAATAAAGCACTACAAAATAAATAGACCGTACGAATATTAAAATACCGTATAAACCCACGTGAACTGTTATTTGAAAATAAGCTTTAGGAAAACATGAAATATAAATAAAAATGTAGTTTTAACTTGTGTCTACAGAGTTGAAATAACAGAATAAGAATTTAATAACAATAAATTACTACAGATATCAGAAAACGTAAAGTATTTTCTTTATTAAAGCAGCAAAATTTCTCAGCGATATTTATTTCAAGCTCTTCAATTTTTAAATAAATATGCCATAAGAAAAAGAAATACTGATAAACTTCATACTATATAAAATGAAAGAAATCTAGAAATTAAATTTTAGCTCTACACTGGAAGGAAGCTTAATCTTAAAGTGAAAGGTTAAATTCGGCAAAATTAAACGTTTGTCTGAAAACAGAAAATTTATTCATTTATAGTGAATAAAACATCCGTGTCAGTTCCCTCGAAATGAACAAAAGCTTAAAAAACTAAAAGTAAATCCAAAGTACATTGTGGTTATTTCATTTTTATTTATTTATTTTAATTTAATTCAAATATATTTTTCGTATTTACTACATTTAGTGATATTAAAATAATTTAAAGGCTTTTTTATATAGAATGTCTGCTCAGTTAATGGATTGTAGATTTCTACGCTCTTTATTCATATATTTAAAAAATGTGTTGCAAAAATCTATAAAATTTCTGTAAAAATATGCTTTTGTTTCCTTAGCAGAAATTTCTCATATTGTTGGTGTTTTCTAGGTCTTTCATAGTACGGATATGAAGTGACAATCACTTTAAGATTTACTTGCTATCTGCTTGAAGTTTTATACGTTTTTGACAAAAGTTTAAATAAATAAATAAATAAAAAACCCATGTGTTGGGATTATGTGTTGCCATTACTGCGCTTACTTACAACTTTTGAAATGAATTATAAATAAATTCCGAGCAGCCGAAAGTTTCATTTTATGATCATCTCTTGTTCTCTGTATTCCCTGATTATATATATATTCGTTTCGTTCTTCCAAAATAGGCTACGTACTACTATTAACAAGAGATTGATAAAATACTGACACAAGCAATGGATTTCTTTCAAACGTTATTTTATCAAACTTACTTGTTCTTTTAAAAGATACAGAAAAAAGAAATCTAATTTCTGGAAACGTTTCAGAAAGTTTAGAATGTGTAAAAGCTGATATACAGATTGGCAAACATAATCTGCAAAGCTGTACTAACTTCCAATTAATCTCTTTGTAGGATTTTGAAATGTAATAATATTCGAAAAACATGTATTTATAGTGAAGGCAATTCTTTAAAATAACTGAAATAATACCCACCCGGGCATTAATTTGGAAAAGAATTTCGGATAAGTTCCCGTTAAAGCGTTTATTACTCGATAAATGTTAGGGGTCCGAATATACTCACTTATAAGTTTGCCTTACTGCAGTAATCAGTTTAATGCCAAAAGTTCACTCAAACACCGACGAATTCCGTTATGACGGAGTAGTTTTATAGTACGTTATTTTATGTTAAGATAGGCCAACCATTCCTTTACTTCATCACATTCATAGCATCAAGAAGTTTACGAAAAGTAACAAATGTTTCAAGGCACATTCCGCGCAACTTCGTATCCGTTCAAAGAACAACGTTTAAAAAGTTGTATTCTTTCGAAATGCTATTGTTTGAGAAAATAGAAAACGAGCAAATTAGTGGAGTTAACAATGAGATTTACGACTAACTCACTGACTCTATCAATAAACATAAATTATGATGTTTATTTTTAAATACTGCCGTGGTTTTAGAAACGCAAATACTTAATGAGAGAAAAGTTATGCATCAATATTGCTTCCAATACTCGCCAGAATTATCAGCAATTACTAGGACAACTATTTGTCCCTGAAACTTGTCATCACATTATGATTATCTCATATTGGTTCATACATGACGAAACTCAATTCAGGAGAATCAGTGATACATTTATTGATAAGAAAAACACTCCTTAAAAGAATAATTGGTTACCACAAAATATTTCATTGCATGGTATGAAAGGATCCATATGCAATGCAGACATTAAATTTTTTCAATTTCAAAGACAAATAGATTTGAAATTTTGTTAGGAAAGCAACAATCACCTGTGCATCTAAATATATTGTAAGGTTTATCCTAAATTTTTAACAGTTATCTTTAGTTTAAACTACTTTCCTGTCCATCCCAAAATTTCAGGTTACAATTTCCTACCAGAATATATTTTTAGAATCGCGTTTAATGCAAATAAATAAGAGTAGTACTTAAGTCGAAGTTCCACTGTCTTCGACAGAGAGCCTCAGAGTTTCTGACTAGCGCGCGGTTACCTCTTGGCTACGACTCTCTATACTGTTACTACTCTCGGCCATGTTACGGACCCTTTATAGCTTCCCTAGCTTATTCGATATTTAGGGGCCAACTACTTCGAATTTTGGTAGCTTCGGCTATATCTCATTAGTTAAGTCTTATTATTTTGAGTTCAAGCCCAAGTGGAGGCTTTGTTGTACGCCCTAAGAAAGGGGCCAACTGTTCATTCTTATTTTGGGAATAAAGGATAATTAACCCTTCGTAAGGTTTACGTTTCTGTTACTGAACTAAAGCGGTTATTCACTTTGCTGTTCATTAGGTGCTTCCACATTTAGCTGTTAGCTAAAAGGGTGGAAGCCTACAATATGATTACTTAAATTATGGTTTTGGGTTTGGTTTATTTGATTATTGAAAAGTACTCGAGGGCTATTTGCTTAATCTTTTCATGTGGACTCGAAGAATAGTCGTATTCCTACACTGGGGGCTCTTGACTCAGCGGTTATGGAAAGGGGGGAAAATTTATCAAATCGAGTCTTAACGACGAAGTAATTAGTGCTCTTTTGTCGGCAGACAGGGAAACGGTCAGTATTTTCTTTCACTCCAGTTTCAAAACTCCAGTCATTAGGATGCTGGAAGTATTCTAATCGCTTTCACACTGCAGGTAGATGAACGCAGTTTTCCCGCGAAACGCAATTTATTATTTTATCTTCCGATGAAATGCATACTACAACTAGAAAATGTTGTTCCAAAAAAGTTTCATTTTATGATTAAAATAATTTTTAAAACTTGCAACTAGATTATATGCTGAAAAATTAGCGAAGAAATCAAAGTTAAATATATTCACTTGTCACAGTATAGAGAATTCACTGATTTAAAATAGTATTCAAAAATTTCCTTCAAACAATATATACATTTTCATTTTATGTAGTACAATTTTTTTTATATTGAAAAGCAAATTAAATTGAGGTTATTTATTACAAGTGTCATTTAAAAAGCATTTTCGAATTCCCAAATTAGTGTTATTGCTTTTACACTTCTGGTAAAATTCCTTTCTGGAGAAACAGAAATTGTTCACTGTACGTTTGTGCTGCATTGAATCATTATTAAACAAACCCGTGCACTAACAAAAATTTATCAATGCATGAGGCAAGAATTTTTTTTATTTATTTTCTTTCATGTGAAGTGTCAAATAGCATTCCCAGGCCTGATCGACCTTTACATTAGGGATATAAGATTTCTAATATTTTAACCACTTCATAGTTTTTGGTTCAGGAAAGAAATGCAGAAGCAAACGCTGGAGCTATAGAAAATAAAATCCTTATTGAGTTGAGTTTTAATGTATTCAATAACAAAAACTTAAAGTGTTCTGATGTGTTTTTTTTTAACGAAAATTTTGCATTTTCAGGAAACACATTAAAATTTCAAAAAATAAAGATCTTTGTATATATTCTTCAGTTTTTATTCAGAAATATTTTCAGTTTCAGAAATATTTCTTCAGTTTTTTATGATCTACATTTTCAGAATGCTAAAATCGCCTTTGAGATATCAGACTGTTATGCGAAATTTTCTAATTTCAAGCTTTTTTTTTTGCTGCTTTCTCTGAGAGTGATGAAGCTGGGAATAAAGATTCGTACTGAGTTGATGAACATTAATGAAGATTCCTACTGAAATTAAATTTAGGGAACTAAAAAATGGTATACATCTGAATTTCTATATACATGCTTAGTACCTTAATATTTTGTTTGATTCCCTCCAAAACACAATTCTCACGTAAAAATTAATTACTTTCTGAACACTACATGTGGCTGAGTGGTCAAGACCGCTGGATGCTGGTTATTCGATTTGGGTTCGAGGCACCGGGATCGAGCTGGTCGTGGTTGTTTTTCGCTATTTTCCGCATGTGAAATGTGAATACGAACATATTCACTTTCTGAACAAATTGATACAGATATAGACGCAAACTTATAACAAAGGATAAATTAGTAAGTTTTGAAACTTTTTTTTTATTTTTAATTATAAAATGTTCTACGATAATTGCTTTAATAAAAATTCGATTGTCGCACAATTAAATTTGTCGCACAATTAAATTCATTTTGTCATCAAAATTATCCACTAAAGGAAGGGTTTATAAACATAGGTTTAAAGACGCACATAATTTTAGCTTTCTTATTTCGAATATAATTTTCTTTTCTTTTGTCGGATTAAAGAAAATGTTATCTGCCTAAGCGAAGGGGGGCTTTTGTGGAGGACGTTCGCAGGAAATTGGAGCATATACCCTTTACATACGTGAGAGAGAGTACGAAAAATTCATACAGTCAATCCGTTCATCGGAATTTGAATCTGGGTTGAAGTATCAATGTTAAAAGAAATTTTATCCTCTCGGCCGCTAGTTATCATTTTGGACATAACAAACCAAAATTTCACTCAAGTAAACAGTAGTCATGGAATGTATGTCGTTTAGAAATAACGTTAAAATTAATTTTCATCACCTGAAACATTTATATTCTTTACACTGCCTTTACATGCACATTAAAAAACTGGAAGCAAATTTATTTGCTTTGTTAAAATTTGTTTATTTAAAATCGGAAAAATGATAAATATCAACTAGTAACGGCATTTGCAACAGGGAGAAACCAAAGGAAGATCTTAAAACGCAAACGTGCGAGAATCGAAGTAACAAATTATTCTTTCTATTTTCTCCTCTCAACAAAATATTTCTCGGAAGATACCAAATTCGCAAACAAGTAGTGTGGGTTCAAAATACGGACAATTTCCCCCTATCCATTAGCGGAATCCCACAAAAGAACGCAGGTGTCTTAAAATAGTTTTCAAGCCTCAAGCGTTAGAATTCCTCCTCTGCGACCAAGGAGAAACTGTCCCGGGCCCCCAGTTGCTGTTCACTTGACTGGGAACGCATATGTGCCAGCCCCGAGAAAAGTTTAGAGGACGGGACGTCTCCGTGGAGGAATTTCTAAGAGAAACTATCTCATATACACCCTATACATGGGGAAAACCAGAAAAACGATCATGCAACCAGCCCGTTCGTGGGATACGAACCTCGGAACGAGCTACTTTAGCTGCTTTATTAAAGTGTTAATTTATTAGAATATTCGAGTGTTAAGTTACACTTATTTTGTTACGTTGTTTGAACCTTAGATCGAACTATCAGTGTTCAGTGACATAATTTAATTCCAGCCGTTGATAGGCTTTTAAATTATGATATGCTACAGCGAGTAATTATTACCAGAGTCTATAGCATTACAACCACAGAAAGCAAATGTTTTGGAGGGTTTGTAGACTAAAATCAGTCAGTTTTTAAGATTTGATTTTATCATTTACTGCAGTTTTTAAATTAACTTTGTACTCTCTGTCACATTATTTCGGTCCCTTGCATAAAATAAGGTACCGATTAATAAATCATAATATTAAAATGAGATCAGCAGTTCTTAAATTTCTTCTTAAATTATGCAAACACAAAACGACAATATTTTTACAACTTCAATTATTTTTCAGTAAACATTGGAAAGATTTAATTTATTCCATAAATCTGTGGTAAAACCTCGTCATAAAAATCACTCATAACAGTGATATTTCTACCAGAACTGACGGTGCAGAATTTCTAAACTGTTGACACGAAATTAAGTCTACATTCTTTAGAGCAACCAATCATTACAGCATGCGTTTTCGTTATAATGCAGGGAAGAGTTTTAAAGAGTGCGAATATATTCTGTAAGCGTATTAAGTTGAAAGTTGGTGAGAGAAAATAGAACTTTAGCATTCAAAAATGTTAGCGAGAACCTAAATTATCATAATACTGCTATTGAGATTATTTGTTTATTCTGAGAAGAAAGTCCATGTCCTGTATAATTTTATAAAGTTTGTTAAAATTTTAAGTTCCTTTCGTTCATGCTTTTTAATGTAACAAACTACTTGAGTAGGATTTAAATTTAATGCAAAGCAAATTTGAATATTTTGACACATGCTCTGAATATAAATGGCAAAATCGATTGCGAGAAACGTACACTTTCTTCCGACTTTCCACTGGTATTATATTTCTAGAAGATAAAAATGTTATCCTATATTATTCAAAGGAAATACAAGCCACTTTTTCTGAAAGCGATGCCGATGCTTCGAATAAAATTTATTGCGTTTGAAACTTTAAAGACACGTAGAATGAAAAGAGTTCTTTGATACTCTAGCAACAATACGCCTAGGTATTTATTTTGCGTCACCTTTTCGACTAGAGCACGATAGCACAATTTGCTTCGCTTATCATTCCTCGGAGCGTTTCAAATCCAGCCAAACGAAAGCGTTTCTAGTGTCTGAAGACTTGTACTCCCTTAACAATCCGCACGCCACGCTGCACCGAAGCATAAATCACAGGGAGAGGCAAGACTAGTAAATATTACAAAACAGGGAAGGACACGCACAACTTTATGCGTTCCGCTAGATTAAAGTTAGTTCAAGAATGTAAGAAAATATATCTCGACCCTATGTCAGTAAGAGGTTTCGGGTTGTTGTGATGTTGGGAATTTGTTATTCTGTAGATCGTAGCTGTTTGCGGATGCTTTTTAATTTTTGATCAAATATAATATAGACTGTCTTGTGCTATTGTTTTTCGTTTCATTTCTTTAGCAGTTACTGTGGTTTCTCTAATACCATTTAAAGATTTGCAGCTGACTTTATCTAAGCCGATTATAGAATTTTGCCAATATGATTATTTGTTTTGCGTTATCACTAGACTCAAAACTAACAGATGCCACTATTCAGGAATGTCATTCGAATCTGGGGTGAAAATCTCGCAGTGTTTTAAAAATATGTATATCTATTAAAGACAGATAAACTATTGAAGATTTATTGAAGACATCTATTAAGACATGCAAACGGGCCATCGATGTTTAAAGAGTTTTATAAGAACAAAAATATTGCTTGCCTATAAAACGGACCATGATTTTTCAGAAGAGTATTTAAAAGACATAAATATCTTTTCGCATTGGAATTTAATTTTTCTGCTGTTAAAAATCTCCATCTCTTTAATTTGGCATACTTCAGAATGTTGCAGCATTTGTATATATATATATATATTATCTTTTTTTATAAATACATAAATATTAGATCTCACAACATCATCACAACATTAATATTATATCAGAATGATCGTGCAAATAAAAAAATTTAGATTTCCAGAAACATATCTTTAATTTTGTATAAGCTTTAAATAAAATTCCGTCTGTAAAGAGAAAGATTTGATATAGGCCCGTATTGTTCAGAATCATATAATTTGCAAATGAAGAGAACGAAGAAACAAATATGAACGGAAATTAATGAGAATGTCAGATGGAAATCAAACGTGGAGTCTTCTGTAGAGGAAAACAATAAAGAAATATATAAAAAACAATGAGATGTTAAAATTTTGGAAATTCTGCAAAGAACTGAAATAGAAATTCAGTCATTTCTTTCAGTTCGCTCACTGAAGAAGCGTTATGCATGATGTTAACAGACCAAAGTTAAAATCATGATTATGTGGCCAAGCATGATCAGCTTCCGAAGAGAGCTTTATTTCTTCTTTTTAAACATAGGATTCATTTCCCATGCAAAGAAATATGAATTCTCTTTTAATGTGGTCGATAGATATTTAACTCACTGAGATAGTAATACAAATTCCTCAAGTCTTAAAATCAGAGATTAAAGCTTGGCAAAATGAATGAAAAATTTTATTGGTATGCGAGAAAATTATCCGAAAGATACACCGATATATGTCGACAATTTGGTGTTTTGCGTGCGAATGCTAAAAGGAAAGGAAAAAAAAAACTCTTTGCTTTTAAGTTTATAAGAAGATCTTTATTCATACCCACTGCAAACCCTAAATTATTCGCACTGAGTAGTTTTATTGTGGTATTAAGCGTAAGTGGTGTTCTAAAACAGGACACGCAATAATCTGGCGGATGGGGGAAAATAATAATAAAAAAATATAACTATTCAGCCCAATTAATCTGCCTATTCCAAGAATGATATATGCTGAGTCTTGAATGTTATGTCCTCTTGCAAGACATAACATTCAAGACTCATAAGCCAATTATATAATCAGCTTATTATTTGCCCAATCTATACTTGATTTAATATATCATAAATGCATATTACGCTAATTCCACAAAATGGCTTCCTTAAATTTTTTGGAGCTTTTAACTGCTGCAAAATTCCTGGATTTATAATGATTACATTTGAAATTTACTGCTTCCGTTATAATAATATGCTTTATGTAAAATTATTATGAAAGTAAGCGTACATTTCCGTTAACGACTAAAAGTATTCTTCCTTTTAAGCAAATAAAATTTTGCATTATGCGGTATTAACTGCTGATATAAATCCAGTTCTTCGCTCATATTTCTTTAAAAAATCATCTTAAGCGTAACGTTGTAATAGCTAATCTCGATTCTAAATGTTGTAAATGCAATGTATTCCATTAAATCTGGGTGATTAATCATAAGCTCTAAAAGGTGGAGCTAATTTAATCATCCGCATTGCTTCTTATTGCAATTGCATGCAAACTTCTAGACTGCTTATATTTAAACCTTACATTTATGTCTCCATTTTATTAAAATTTATTTATAATATATTTATCAAACTAACTTCGATTTAGCTTTAGCATAGAATATTATACAATTTTTTTTTTCTTTTCAGTTAGTTAAAAGCATGGTTTGCCATACATTGATGTACATGAATTTCTTAATATTTCGATTCTTAAGATTTTTTTGTTTTATTTAATTTATGTTTGTACTGTTTCATTATTATTAAGATTTTATTTCTTTTACTTAATTGATGTTACTTAATTGAAGTCGTAATTGTTACTTAATTGTTTATTATTTCACTATGGAATAAGATTTTCTATCCTTTTATCCTAGTACCTGTTTCCTTAGGTAGCCTAAAATATAGTTATATTCTTGGGAAATAAACGCATAATACATTTATATACCCCAAAATTTACTTTTTGTTTAGGAACAACGTTACCTGGAGCTCTTTTTGACAGTGCAAAAATAACTCTGGTATACAAGTAAGGACATTTGGAATTAAGAGAGGTTGGCGATATCTAAAGATCTGATAGCAAGCTCAATTAACTCTGAATGTGATTTTTATGTACCGCCTAATAGGATTTTCTGAAAAACAATTTGGATAATGTTTGACTTCAGAAATGGATGAACTTCAAAAAAACGATTTAACTACTAGTTAGAATTTAGATAATTCATTTATTCGTTGCACTTCTCAGTATCAGACCTGTTAGACTGTGAAAAGTTATTTTTATTCTAAAGAAATAGCTGAAACTTTGTGTTGCCATTTTTTTCTAATTAAAAACTGGGACACATGAATTTTTATTGGCAACAAGTATATTAAGAAAATAAGTCCCTCTTTATCCCCAAAATTAATTTTAATAAAAAGTTAAGAAAATTGTAACATTCTATGATATTATTTGATATTATATGATATAATATGATATTTTATGATATTATTTAAAGCAATAAAATAATTCATTTAACTGCAACACTTTCACTTTTGTTCTCACTCATTTCACTTCAAAACATTCTTCAGCATTTCTGGGATATTCGCAATGTTACAGGTATATGTCCAGATAATACAGTACGATCTTAGAGGAATACTTATAGAATGCTACAATCATATTCCAATATCGAATGTTCTTCTCATCTCAATGCAAAGAATATTCTTGAAATATTCCAGGCATATTAGATACGAATATCATCTATAGTATTAAAAATCTTTCATATATTCTACTAGGCAAGTTTTTCTACTTTTCATACTTGAAAGAAAGTGGTCCATTGTGGTTTCTTGTATCCAAATCGACAGTGAAACTTTATACACTGAAAAGATTTGTTTTCTAATTATCGACTAAAATTCTGAAACATTTTAAAAATATGTGTATACTATACCTCGGATATGTCTAGGGAGAATAGTGGTATAAAAGCCTGGCTGGAATATTCCATTTATATTGTAATATATGATTGAGGAATTATGGAATTTTCTGGAAATATTTTTATATACTATCTGGAGTAAATATCTTAGCGATATTTTTCTGCTATGTGACACATTATCAATCCAAATTTCAAAACGTGTAATCAGTTTTCATGCAATTTCATGCAAGAACATGCAAATGAATACGTAAGAATATGCTAACGATAACATTTGACTCACAGCCCCACTTCATGAAACAAGACTGGATGAACGGTCAGCAAAATCGTCATAAAATTGTCAGTACAGTAATGTCTTGAGAAGGGCTAAGAGGAGCCAAACCGCTAACCATTCAAATGAAAATTAATATATCGCAAAAGGATAGACAGAAACGTGGAGAAAGTAGCTTCCGATGTCGATGAAATTTAAGACAAAATAAACTGCTAACTATAAAGTAGGAAATATGAATATATCTCATTTTCTATTCTGTTTCACAATATTTAATCGGAGAAAATAAAACGGCGACAAGGTGATGTCCCATAAATGCCATTTTGGAAGAATAAGTTCTCAAAATCACTTGTCCAAAACCGGGACAGTCCTGCAAAAGTGGGACGTCTGATTATTAAATATTTCTCCCGCCTTCTTCCCATGCCTTCGTGGTGTAGTGTTCAGCACGCTGAACGCGTATTTCCAGAGGTCCGTGGTTCAAGTCCCGGCGAAGAAGTTGTTCATTTTTCATTCTTCTGCTTCCAAAAAAATCCTAATGACCCTACAAGTGGCGTCCGAACTAAAAAGGTGGTGGATGATTTTTCTCCACCACCGGGATTTGGCGATTGGGTCCCCTGAACCTAAGTCGTCCTTTAAAAGGGGAAATATATGAGGTATTTCTCCCGTTTTCTTCGCATGCCTTCGTGGTGTAGTGGTCAGCAAGTTCTACGCGTAACCGAGAGGTTCGTGGTTCGATTCCCCGCAAAGGCATTGTTTAGTGTTCTTCTCTCTGGCTTCTAAAAAACCTAATGACTCTACATGTTAACCCTAGAGAAACTCAAAGTGAAAACCATATATTGTTGCAACTTCTGTTATCTCCAATATACTGTTTCATTTATATTCTAATATATTTTTGGGCTTGCTATGTGAATTGAAATTTATTAATTTCAATTCATTATTATTCGAGAGTGAACCTTTATATAAAGAAAGCCAATAAAGACTGAATATCCAGACTGGTGTCATCCAGTCTTCATACACCAAGATTTTTCCTAGAAATGACCAAAGGATAGTGTACATATGTTTTATGAACGTTTCAGAATTTTAGTCGATAAACAGAAAACAAATCTGTTACCTTTTCAGTATATAAAAAGACACTCTCAAATATTATTGAAATTTATTCATTTCAGTTGATAGTATATTCACTGAAATTTGGCTTGCTGATTCGTGTAATTCTTTGCAAGCTGTATTGTAAGATTTTTTTCTAAGGCTAGCATCTGAGTAGCAGGAATCTAAAACCATAATGCAAATGTGCATGAAAATATATTGATTTATATTTAAGCGTTGGTTTTATTTGCACCTTAAAATGTTTCAATTTCCAACCTTGTGACATTTCCATACCTTGATCTTTAAAATAAAGACATAAATGAAGTCGAAATATTCAGATAAATGGTTGAAATTGCTGGCGTTCTAAATGAAGTAGGCACAATTTCCGTCTGATTTTCAGACTGTTCGACGAATTTTAAGACATTAAGAAAAATCCGTTACGTAATTGCTATGAAATAATCTTAATGTTATAATATATTTTTAATTCTCCGAAAATGACATTGAACATTTAATAAGAAAATTAAATATTATAGTATGTTTTGTATTATATTTCAACAGATGGGAAAATTTCTAAGATTATTAAGAAAAAGAAAAGATTACAGAAATGCACATTTTCTTTCATATTACTTTTGAAAATAATAATAATTTTTAAAAAGATATTCACTAAACCATAAAAGAAACTAAAACATTAAACTAAACCATAGAAAAGAAACCTAAAAGAGAAATAATTATTTTACATAAAAGAGAAATAATAATAGTCTGCCTTGGATGCATTATGATTACTAATTTATTATTCAGCTAACGAAAAATAATGAAAAATTCGTGCCTAGGTTTTCCATACCTCAGCTGTTTGTATAACATTCGTAATTCCTTCAGGAGAGAAAAAGAAGATAGTATGAACATGTTTTTCTTAAAATGTCCTTTATGGAGTCATACATATCTTTAAGCAGATAATCATGTTGCACATTGCATTAATTAAAATAAATGAAAGCATTCTCATTTTAACTGCTGATTTAGCTAATAAAATAACAATGCATAATTATACAACGTAATTAATTGTAGAGATCGTTAATGAATTATTTTGAACGATTAACAGTTGAATTGAGATTCTTATTTCGTAAGGTTAGGTTAGGTTAGGTTAATTGATTAAGGCAAAGCAAATCATGGGTTATCTATCTATGAGGAGGGATGTCCTCGGGAAGGACTTTTTAAGGGAAACTGGCTCCTATCCATGCTACACATGGGAATAACTGCGAAAAGTAACCATGTAGACAGCCCTCTCGCTGCGACCCGATTCCCATTTACTTCGTAAGAGATTTATACTTAATGTAATAGGTTTATCTGCAAAGATGTAAACCATTCAGCAAAAGCGCGGGGCTTCGACAGACCGTCATCAATCTGTCAGTTATATAATGCATGAAGCTCACATTTCTTTGTCAAATATGTGTCTTAATGAAAACATATTTCTGCCATTTGTAGCAGTTTTTGCATTCAAATAAGCTCTTAGAACATTTTATTTGAGCCAACACTTAGTGCTGATTAGAAAAAACTATACGAATGTTTTCAGATACCTTGCGTGTGGTTTACAATTGAAAACTTATGTGATATGTTGTAGAGTCAAGGAATAATTATTAATTCAAGGGAACTACTTCACTCCAGATGTATAATGAATGTATTTCTTTTTTATATGTATCTATGCAGTCCTTTACCAAATAGATAAATGTTTCCTTTCAGAATAACTGACGGAATACACTTTTTGCGTCTGCTCTTTACGAACTATTTTTAAACAATTTATTGAAACCATATCTTCAGATGTTTCGCAATAATTTTGCCTCTTGTTTCAGTGTAAGGAGAAATCTTGCTTCCTGGATTTATTCGAATATTTTTTCCTTCATGTAGAGCAAGAAATGGAGATTTTTTTTTGTTTTTCCAGATAGATGCACCGAAAGCCAAAATGTAAGAAAGTTTTTGCAACTCTTAGTAGAAAATCATCTTTGATCATAGAGGCATGGATCTTTCGGTTCCTAACAAAGTTTAGAGTTTCTAAGGTTTGCCTCAATAATTTGTGATGTCTGGGCTGCTGCATTGTGACATCCTTTGTTATGGAATGATGGAAATTCGTCCAATAAGCATTTTCTATTATATATATATAGAGAGAGAGATCTGAGAATTTGAGAGTCTCTAAAAGATATTCTAAATTGGAAATATATTTCGAATTTTACGGTCTTGAATCTCAAATGTCTCAGAGGAATGAAACTGTTATTCGAAACGCATTGATCAACTTGGTCTTAGACTTCAAAACACGTTTTCCTTGATCAGTTCTGTTCGAAGCGTTGAACTGAGGAGATCAATATTCATTATTTATTATTTTTTATTGATTACTGATTATTTCTTATTCTTTATTTTATTATTTATTATTTTATTATTTATTATTTTCTTTTTCTTTTTCTTTTTTTTTTTACTTTTCATTAGTCTAAAGGGGCATTGTCCCTGAAGGACTATTGTTTTCGTTTTGCGATTTTCCGTTGGAAACATTAAAAGTCTGAATCACTTTTCAAACTATTGCCACCAAATATTGCAGCTCTGTATTATATTTAAAGAAATTAAATAATAAAGAATCTGCATAAATGTATGTATATTTCTACAAATGTGATAAAACAACGGTACCTAGAGCCATCGAATTTTGAGTAACGTACGTTTCCACCCGAATATGCGCATCTGGAAGACCGAATTTGGAATTTGTTTTATTATCTATTTCATATTTTGTAAAACTTTAACGAATTTTTGATTAACAAACTCAAACGATTTAAAAGCGAGCAATGGCAACACTCTATGGAAAAAAAACCTTTTTATCTAAAACGTGCGCAACTGTGTATCAGAAATTCTAAAGATACACTCATTTAAAAATTATTTTGCGATATTGCCGTTGAACTGAATTTTATGGTTTAAGTGTTAAGAACATGATATTTAATAAATAAAGGTAACACACAAAGTTTTAAAAAACGCCCCTTTGGACGTAATTTAAAACCTGAATCCTTTCGGATTTTTTTGTTTGCAATGAATTCAATATTGTCAAAAGTTTACTTGTACTACCTTAAGGTGCAGCTTTATTTCAGATGCATAATAGTTAGGACCTTTATAGGAAAGAAACTGTAAACATGCAATTAAACTCCACTTTTACCTTCTCTTAATTTTTTTTTTCATTTTTTGCGAACCTGCATCAATTGCGTATTTCGTCTGTTAGTTTCCAAATTTTGTTCTTGTAATCTTTTAAGAAAATGTCTTCTGTCTTTTGAATATATATATATATATAATATGTACGGACGTATATATAACATAAACCTGTTAACATATCCGTTAAACATATTCACCTTACTCAATTTGTTTTAGATGCACAGTAATTATTTTGAGCTTTTTAGAGATTTAAATAAGAATAATTAGTGGCCAAGAATGAAATAAGTATTTACTTTTGTAATAAAATAGTGTACGTTAATATGAGAGCACTTTCTGTAAAATGTGTGTAGTCTGAGGCAAGATTGCAGTCAATTCAGAATCCTATTCAGAATAACTAATATTTCTAAAATATATGTCTATATGTTACCGACAAAGTTTGAAATCCCGTATTCTATAGAATGCCTAGGCATTCTATACAATGCCTAAAACTACCCTGCAAGTAAGAAGCAATTCATATTTCACACATTTCATAGGCATTCTACAGAATGTCAAATGACAAACCGCCAAAGTATGAAATACACTTCTGATTCGTTTTGAGGAACCGAAACTACCAGAAGTTAGTAAATGACGTAAAAAAGCCAAAATGACTACTCAGAAGGAACCACAAGACTACTGGCTGCTGAATTGCTAGGATGTGATGTTTGTGGAAAACGAAAGTGCATTCATTTACCGTGTTCAAGAAAGCGTCTGTACTATACAGTATTGAGTCACGGACGCTGAGTTATTTTCCGTTTGAGTACTGCACATGGACGACGTGACCGAATGTTGAAAGAATTTTCCACCAAATGCATAAACGTTACGTGTAATAATATTGAACTCTACAACTACCTTTGTGAGCCCTGCCAGAAAAAAAAGGTATTGAAAACGTCATTGATGTAAAACTTATGATTGTTTCTGAATTTAATTTCCGCTTTCAGATAGATCCTATCGATTCCTAGTCTCAACCAGATAGAAAATACAAACTTATTATGTTGTATCAAGATCCTCTCACTCTTTTATTTTGCATATTTCAAATGACAGTTTTTAATGGAAATTTTTCATTAATTTTTCAAAAGAATATTTGCATTTTTGAGGAATGAACGTCTTTTAAATAATAGCCTTATCATAACCTCTTTTCATACTTTGCCTAAAGAGCTTTTGTCATTCTATAGAATGTCTAGTTATTATATACAATACCTAAGGAAAATATGCAATAAATCTCATATTTCATACTTTGCCTAAAAAGTCAGGCATTATATACAATAACTAGAATAATACAATCTATAGAATGTCGGTGTTTCATACTTTGCCGGTAGCATGTATTATATATATGCTGATTTATTTTCTACATTTATATTAATGCCTTTCATCTATTTCTCTAAGTTTCTTTTATTTATTTGCATTTTATTCAGTTCTGTGCTTTTGGTTTGCCGCCTATACTGATAATAAAAATTTAAACCTTGTGATGTAAATAAAAATTGAGACTGAATCTTATCAGCAATGATGTAAATTATAAAAATTTCTATAATTTATTTTTAAAGGAACACAATTTTTTATGGATTCAAATTTTAAATCTTTTAAATTTTTTCTACAACAGCGTTTTTAAACTGCATGCTAATATTTATTCTACAATATTTAAAAGAAATAGAAGAAGATATTTTCTCTTCCTAATCATTTAATTTCTACTGAAATAGTTACCTAGTGGATGTAAAAGAATTATTGCTTTTCACATTGAAGTAACTGATCTGTCAGATACCTTTAAATACGACTTATGTTATAGATAATATATCCCTGTCACATGCGTAGCTGTGCCCAGAAATATAATTTTGAAACAGTTAGAATGGTATGCATTGTGTTTTAATTTTATTAATAATTTGAGTATTCAAATTACTGAAAAAATTATTTACACAGTTTATTAGATTTACACAATTTATAAGATAGCTCACAATTATTCAAATATATATAGAATGAAATTCATTTTAAATAATATTCAAACCAAAAAGGAAGATTAACAATGATTGATATTTTTTTTATATCAGACATTTATAAAATGGCTTTTAGAAAAACGATATGAAGGTTGTTTTTTAAGATGAAGATTCCGGAAATTTGTTGAAATTTGAAACATTTCAGAACAAAGTTTTATGTTTATGAGGCAAAACTAAGCAACTGATTTCTTAGCATTACTAGTACTGCATTTTAAGTAACTTCTTGCCTTTCATCAAATTAAAATTTAGCTGATTATTTAATCCTACAACATGTAAAGCAAATAAAAGTTTGAATGCCTATATTTCGTTATTGAAATCTCTTTAGACTAAAAAAAATAGTACATCAAGCAAAACATTTTTATTCATATTAAATATTTCAATTTTTATGCTAGAATATAATAATATTTTATTTGTAGCAAAAACACATTTAATCCCGAATTTTTTATTTAACGTCATTTTAAATATTTAAACAGATTTCATTAATATATACTAAAATTGAAAACTAATTAATTCACTAAAGTTCATTAAAGCCTATTGTTAAAGAAATGAGTTATATAGATTTGCATTCTTGCTTAAAACAGAAAAGCAAAACGTAATTTTTTGCACTAATTTTTGTTCCCCGAAACTATGTTATTCCTGCAATCATATTCTTTTTTAGTCAGGCAGAAAGTACCATTTATTACATTATCCTTTTACTTAACTAAAAGATACTCCATTAAATGAAATTTCTATATAATGTAATAAGAAGTTGATTAGACTATAAAGTATTTCTCCCGCCTTCTTAGTGTGCCTTCGTGGTGTAATAGTCAGCACACTCGGCGCGTATTCGAGCGGTCCAAGGTTCAATCCCGGCTATGGCATTGCTCACGTTTCATGATTCATGCTTCAAAAAAAAATAATAACCTAATAAATCTACAGTGGCGCCTGAACTAAAAGGTAAAATGGTGGATGATGATTCTTTATCATAAAGATTTGACGATTGGGTCCTCTAATACCCAGTCGCCATTCAAAAGGGGGAATATATAAGGTGTTTCTCCCTTTATAGCATGCATTCGTGGTGTAATGGTCAGCACACTCGCCGCGTATTCGAGAGGTCCAAGGTTCGAGTCCCGGCGAGGGTATTGCTCATTTTTTATGACTCCTGCTGCAAGAAAAAAACCTAATTACTCTACAAGACTATTTCTTGAAGCACTGACAATAAATACTCAATGATAATGTTCTTTTCTGCAAAACGTAAAAAAACATGCATCATTTTTCTTGCTGAACTCAAAGGATTTTAAAATCTCGAGCAAATATACTTTATTTCAGATGATACTTGATTGGCTATTAGTTTAGAAAACTTAGAAGTATTTTAGAATATTTAGCTTTCTTTGGCTTCGAAGTTCAGATTCATTTTGTCATAAGATTATGTTTCGCAAAAGAATAACTGGTAGCAGAAAAGTAACATATATCCCTAGAGAATGATGAAATTCCAAGAAAAAAGTACAGATAATTAGAATTTCCATTTTCTGTTATTATACTAAATTAAAAGCTCTTTTTTGCACACATGCATACTTCGGTATTAAAAATAAAATGCATTTTTTATTTATTTGTGATTTAGAAAAAGGAATTATGTAGTTAAATAACAGGATTAAAGTAATATTATTCAAAGCCAGATAATACAGTCTGAAATGTGATTTTGAATGAAACATAATGAAGTCTATATTTTCATTCATCACGTACAATTCTTTATTATTAACAAACTAATACTTGAGGGTAGATAAAAGTTTTTGACTCATTTTTCAGAATTATAAAATAAAAATTTAAAACATAAAATTCTTATTTATGAAAAAATACAACACTTCTATAATAATAAATGAAATTTCACACATTAATTTTATTATTATAATTATTATTTCCGATATTACAATTTGAGTAAACTTTAAATAGAGTTCACTCACTATATTGCCATTACATTAAAAAAATCGGAGAAAATAAACGTATATGTTTTTTCAGCACTTACTTGGTATTTATTTAATTCTATATTTTCTCTAATTCTTTGTTACCAACTGTGAAACAGGACAGGCAGATTATAAATTTTGCCAATTTTTTTTTAAATTTTATTGGACAATCTAGGAGAGAGTAAATTATGCTTTCATATTTATTTAAAATACTTGGAAAGACAACGCAATTAATAAAAGACTTATTGAATTTATAACATAATGTTCATTAAAATATTCGTATAAAATATTCCTTTAGTTAAAAGTAATCTTTTTTGAAATCTGAATACTTTAAATTATAACAATTTATCATTTTATGTTCACCACAAAAACCTAATCAATCTCTGCAACACCGCTAAATGTTCACACAAAAGGAAAAATAATGACCTGCATTTCCTTATTTTGTATAAACAGGGCTTGTCTACTCTTTTAAATGGCTTTTTTGTTTGTTTGGGAGAGCAGAATGCAAATATAAATGTTTAAAATAGGCAAAAAAAGACAAGCTTTGTAGCAGATTTTAAAATAAAACTCATCAATTTTTAAGTAAAATCTGACATTTTGTCCCCTCTTCTTCAAACTAAAAAAAGCTAGCAAATTTATTCAAAATTTAAGCTAATATAAATTTTTTGGGGTCTGCTTTTAAATATTTTATTTTTAAAGAAAGATTATGAAAGTAATGTTTGAAAAACAGAATGTACCCGACAAGTGAACTAACTTTAGCATACAAGTAAGATAGAATTTCTATAAAATTCTTAATATGAAATACGTAAACAAAGTATTATTAACACTGATTTAATGTGGAGGAATATTTTTAAAATCATTATTTTTATCGTGAGAAAGTTTGCTAAGACGTAATATTTATTTTAAATGATAAATTTAGAAATTAGCCGCCTATAGAATATTATATTTTAATTTGACTAATATTTGTTTAAATTTTTTTCCTCGCCTTTTAGCAAATCTGACGAATTAAATTAGTTAAACTATTTGCTCTATGTACGTATTAATACATGACGTGGTGCAGATGCATATAACTTAATGTGATTTTTAAAATTTTTTACTTTTTTATAGTGATACAAAATTATATTGCATATAAATTATTAACATTTAAAATTAAGTTTAATTTCAGGCTTAAAAGCGGAAGATGTTTGTAAAAGTGGTAGAATTCATTTACAAGATTATCTAATAATTAGAGCAATTTATATGTTACTCAGAGGCCCACCAGCCGCCGAGCGGTAAAGTCGCTAAACACTAGTAGTTCAGTTCGAGACTCGAATCCCGCGAACGAGCTGGCTGCATGGGCGCCATGGCTTTCCCCATGTGTAACGCGTATACGAGCCAATTTTTCCTAGAAAGTCCTCCACGAAGTCATCTCTTCCCTTAAGCAGATATGCCCCCGAAGCTTTGACATAATCATATAAATCAAACCAAACCAATAGACATCATTCAGCGCTATTGAAAATGCTTTTAGATTTTAAAACGAATGTTTACGTCACATAAGGTTACAATAAAATATTTTCACTTTACCAAAAGTATGTAAGGTGTAACAGCGAATTTTAAAAATCTTACTACATAAAAGTAGTTATTACATATAAAATACAACGGGTATTTTACTTAAAAAATTAAATGATATCATTATGTTTAGAATGGAATTTTAATTAAGCACAATTATTTAGTGCACAGGAAATTAACAAACTACAATATTAAGAACGTTAGTCATGTTGAAAGAAGAGATATTTGTATGAAGTTTCAAGGCTATATATTATCCAAGCTATTAATTTCTCATAAAAGTAAAGCAACAACCTGTTTTAGGCGTAGACTTTTAGTATAGCAACTCTGTCGATTTTGAGGGCGAACAAGGTCCCTCTTCATCAGGAGCAAAGAAATCTGCAACTGAAAAACCAAGTTACGATTATATTTATGGCCTAAGGAAATCGAAAGAGACGAGAGGGTAGCGTCTTCTGCTTGTAGAAATAATGACGAAAATTGAAAAATCAGGATTACAGAGATTTAAAATCGTTAGGTAAAGTCGAATCGCTAAAATCGTTAACTAAACACGGTGAATTTTTGTGAGTGTGAAAAGCGTTAAGAAACCTAATTTTTTTTCAAGTGGAAGAAGCTTTCTGGATAATTTTTGCAGACCCAAAATCGAAATTGTGATTAAATTTAACTCTAGGATTAGCAATCGAAGACTCGTAAATTTCAACTTTTCGGACACAAGGTATTCATGTTCTTTAATGGGAAATTTTAATGCTCTTTTGGTTTGGCCGATATGTCTCAAACCACACTGATAACTTAGTTGATGCATATTTCTTCTCTTCTGTCTATTAATTTCTGTTTCACTTTTATTAGCAAATAATTTCAATACGGTAATAAATTATAGATGAAATTTAGTTCTGCTAAGCCAAATGTTTTCTTCATTTACTTTTTTAAATATTCTTTATCAATATTTAAATTTCTCAGTCATAAAGAATGTTTACACATTTCCAAATATTTCTTTCTCTGAAACGGAAGCTGAGGTGTGCCAGCAGGTGTTTGCGTATCTTCCAAGATCATGCCAAAAAAAAGATGAAACAATATTTCGCCGTGTTATATGGAAATGGAAAGCAAATACTATAAATTGATAAGATTTATATATAGCTGATATTTAGACTTTATATGCCTCCGAAATGCGCTTTTATGTGCTCATATTTCGAAAAACTGAACTGTGAACTTACATAGATTTCTTTTAAAAGTGAGGTGTTCAAGATTATGAATGCAGTTTTTTATCTTATTTTATGCATATTAATTGCTTTGTGAAAGATAATATTAACAAATGCTTGAAAAGCGATGTCTTTAATGCTCACAATTACCCGTAGGCTAATTCGCATACACAGTTTTGAATCAGTGTAATAACAAATACTTTAAGTTCAGGGACACTAATTACTTAAAATAAAGATATTCTGTGGTTCTCTAGAAACATTACAAATCTTCATTATCTATATGTGACTAAGGTCTATAAAACTGAAGAGGTTGATCAAGATAACTATGTGTCTTTGATGTATTTGTACTAATGGTTTGTTTTTCAGGTAATTTCTGATTCTGTGTGAGGCAGAATGAACGCATTCACAAATACATTATGTCATTTTATTAGTCTTCGGCTGCTTCAGAACGATGATTGTAATACAGTATTGAAAACAAAAGCCAGTTTTGCGATTTTTAATGGCAAAATTTTACTTAAATTGACCACCATATGCGGCCACTTGAACCAAGTGTTCTAAAAGACCATAACGTTTAGAAAAATAATAATTTTTGTCATATTAATTCTGTCTAAAGCATAATCTTTAACATAAAAATCAAGTTTGTTATAAAAGAGAAAATTATGAAAAGCTAGAATTCGTATTTGTTTGCAGTATATTAATCAATGAACACATTTCACGGTGATCCACCTATTAAGTGCCTTCATAATAAAGAGTATCCGGCCTTAGTAAGGGCCGATGATTATAAATGGCTAGAACCTATAAACAGCTAGCCTATAAACGGCTTTATTTCTTTTAGTAATGATGTCGATGTAATCATTGTATGTTTGTATATTAAAAAAATTTACATAATTTAAGTTATCTATATTTTTTGGGATTGAAACAACAAAGTATCTCAGGAGCTAACAACAAAAAAAAATACTCTGCCATTTAAGTATTTGATTTAGGTTCAAAAGGTACTGAACATGCCAAATATCAACACAGTAAGTTTTAAATTAATGTAAACGGTATCATATTTCAGGACACTGGAGTTTCGTATGGCATTAGAGCTTTTATATAAATATTGGCTAATTTAAGTATCGCATCTTTCTAAAAGATCACTTTCGAATACGAGGGAAAAGTATTTTTGGATATAAAGAACGTAACGGAATTGTACGTTGGATGTCTACTCATACAGAACAATAATTAATTGATCAAAATCGTTGTCTTATGCCAGAAATGACGTGATTAGCAATGGAATTCTAGAGTTGATAGTATTTCAGCTAAAAAAAACTATCTAGCTAAATATGCATTAAACAAATATAAACACAAAATAAGGGCATAAAAAATCTGTTGTAATTATTTGACTATTCTATCAAACAAATATTTAATGCAAAGAATAAACTAAAATGAACGCAGACTTTTAAATATGAGAGGCACTGACGAACCGCAAACACAACTTTTATAAAACAGCTTTTCGGTTTATAGGAATTAAATCCTAAACTCATTAGTTTTAAAACACGAACTAGCATATCGGAAGGTCGATCACTAAATATAGATAATATATATCGGTAATAATCCCGCTGCCAACAACAATTACTAACATCTAATCTTAGAGAAAGAAATTTCTACCTCTTGTATATATACATGGTTCGAAGCTTCTTTCCGGTTAACTTAATCTACATATAAAATGTTGACGAAAAATTGTTGACCTAAACTATATTAAAAGGAAAAAGGCAACATAAATATATAGTCATATAATATAAAGTAATGACAATGGCCCATTTGATTTTTTATTGTATAAATATTGGTGTGTGTTTTAGTTCCCTGTTCCCTAATTCTGTTTAGTTCGCTAATTCTGTTTAGTTCCCTAATTCCTGTTCCCTAATTCTGTTCCCTAACACTGTTTAGTTTCCTGTTCCCTAATTAGCTGGCCATGATTATTGTGCAGTTCCAAAGCAATTACGAATAACATACACATCATCGATAATAAACGACCTTGATAGTTATTTTCGATTTAATTTTCTATTGATTATCTACTTCGCCGACGACCAAATTTTGCACATATGAAGTCCAATTTAAAATACGTACTTATTGTGTAGGCTTAAAAATATACTTTGTTTAGCCAATGTTAAGAAGCACTTGCTAAAATAACATATACTTTGCATGTAATAGCTTCGCATAAAAGTATACCCTCTGTGCAAAGTAAAATCGAAACTTCCACAGCGGATACTCTGTATTAATCTAAATACTTAAATTCCTAGATCCTCGAAGTAGACCTTGAAGATTAAGTGGACTTTCATTTAACGAATACAATTATTATACGAATTATTTTTCTTAACGGTAAATTTGATATCATTAGATTTTTTAAAAAAGACGAAAAGTTTTCGACAGAGGCCCCTCCATTCAGCAAAAAAGTAAATATAAAGATGATATCGGAAATAGTTAATTTATTCACAGGGATATGCCATTTTCAAAGCTTTCAAATTAATAATGAAATATTTAACTGAGATGAAAGTCAGTCTGCTTATAAAAATATGTAGATACTTTTCAGTGGTGATAATTAGTAAAATATATATTGTTGGAAAAATAGTTTCATGTCCAGTTGTAAGTAATACAGTCGAAGATATTTTTGCTTTCCGAATGTACTTTGCATAAAACTAACAGAAATGTAGTAATACCTCGCACTCCCAAAAATAAGAACCTGATTTAATTACCTGAAAATCTCTTATTTCTTACAATATAAAAATGTATCATACTTTACGTAACGTGGAGAAAAATCAAAGTTTTGTTATCAGATATTTTATAAGCGAGTTTTATAAACGTAAGTACATGCATGTAAAAAATCATAAGTTTTGTGATATATATTTGAAAGATTCTTCATCAGAATTATGGAATATATTGCAAAGGTAATTCTTTGAAATTTTTGTGAAGTTTCTTACAGGCTTGGGCATACCGATACGAATAAAACATATTAAAGTTTGCTAATGCTACCGCTGGTAGCATGTAGTCCAATAGCTAAAAATTTTCTCCCACTGGTTTGCATAACTTAATGTACACATCTGATATTTTCAGTATTTTTCTAGTTACAAAAGAAGCATCGAAAGTCATTTTATAAGTATGCGGAACAGAATATTTCTACCTTTCAGTTTTCAGAAAGAAAGTCGAAAAATATGTTGTGATGTTTTCTTCTAACTCAATTTCAGTGTATTAAGGCTTGAGCAAGTTAAGGTATTAAGGATCAAACTTGAGTGTATTAAGGATTGAACTTCAGTGTATTAAGGATTAAACTTGAGCGTTCTGCAAAATAGGTAGTTTCAGCTGTAAGAAATACATTTTAAGTTAAACATATAAGAGAGAAGGAGAACTTGAACATTTAAAGATAGAACTGACATTTACCAGTAAATAGTGAACGAGAAGGATGCTTGTTTTACATTCCAACCTTTTAATAAATTGTGTACAGTGATCAAAACTGCAAACATCTAAACCGTCTCAGCTCTCGCTCTGGCACTTATAAACATTTAATATTTTATTTTTTACGAGAACTTATAATCTGCAATTTTATAATAACAAATTACATAAACCAAAATTTGTACGGGCCAAAAAACTGCATATATTTTGGGAACAGGCATATCAGCTTAATGGTAAACATTCTCACAAATATGGTATGTCAAAAATAAATATCGAGAAATTATAAAGTGGAACTTACTTCGCAAATCTTTTCATACTCGATGTGATTTCTCTCTTGGAATACAATGCATTTTCTTTTTCCCCCTATTCTACCACCATTATTTCAGGTAGTAAAAATCGATTCTACTAAGTATTCTTAGACTAGAGCTTCGTATATATGGAGAAGAATGGTAGTCATTTCTCATTTTGAGGCTTTAAGAATGTAACGCATAGATTGCTTTTATTATTTTTAATTTGAACGAGATTCCACACGTTCTTCCGTTACCAAGTGAAGAAATCTAGAAGATAAATTTCGGATTCTCTCATAATTAGTCAAGAAAGTAATACAGTTTTTCAATTGGATTTCTAAGTGGGAAGCTTGGAGTATAATTACTACATTCCAAGGAAATTTCGCAGGAGTATTATCACAGCTTTAGGTGCTATAATAATTAATTGCTCTTTGATACCTCTAACTTTCCTGGTAATTACGCACCCGATGTTCTTTTTAATTTTTATTGACAGAGAATCCCAAAAGATTGCAATTTCTGTTTTTCGCCTTTTCACAAATTTAAAAATCATCATAACTTTGCGTATTTTTCTTTGTGTCTGTTGAATGTCTGCGTATATACATGCATTTATAATATTAAAGGCAGACATTTCGAAAGCAACTATTTGTTATATAATATATAATTTTGTAGTATAATAAAGACATTTCAAAATTACACACTATCAAAAGAGATTTAATCCGTTAAGGACTTGTATGAAAGTGTTTTAAGTCAGATATGAATAGTAAAGGTGGATCTTTCTAATTTAGTACAACTAGCGTCGAACAATTTTTTTCTATAAAGTAATGCATACTCTCGATTATCTAGGCTAATGCGGGAAAAGCAGATAATGGATAACGGAAAAACACGTGTAATCCAAGTTATCAGTTTCAATGCATATTTTAGTATGCATTTATTTTTTGTAACTCAGTAATTATTTTGTTTTTGAAAACGTTTAAATAGCTGTCGAATTTTACTGCAAATTTTTCGAAATACTCTTATTTTATTCGAGTACTCTTTCGTCGATGGGGTCCAATAGTGTTTCAAGAGAAGGCAAATTTTTTGGAAATACTCTTATTTTATTCGAGTACTCTTTCGTCGATGGAGTCCAATAGTGTTTCAACAGAAGTCATAGCTGTCTCGGAATTGACATAATGAATAGTCAGGATCTTTTTATTTTCTCCTGTATTTTCAGTATCACTCTCTGCTTCTTCTGTTCTTGTGACATATAAAACGATATCCACATTCCTCAAGTACTAAGAGTCCGGCTAGGGCAAGTAACTATCGAACCATTCCGGGATTTTTAGTGATCGACGTTTCCGAAGAATTTTACATTTTAAATTTTTTCGTATACTATTTCAGTTGTATGCAGAAATCTTTTTAAAACGTGAAAAAATATGTTATAATAATAATTTCAGTTATCAGTTCAATTATTTTCACAATTAAATAAATCTTCGATTTCTACATTACGATTCTTTCTTCTGGGTTCAAATTTGCAGGTGTGAGTTTTTAACTCTCCCGCTTGTAACTTTGAAAGTGTGTTCGTGACCACCGCCACGTACGTATTATCCGCAAACCGGATAATCGAGAGTCCTCTGTACCTACCAATATAATATTTCGAGGGAGAAAGTACATTGTCCTCATCAGCTTTATGTTAATTGCAATAAATGTTTTTTAGCAAAATAAATATATCTTTTCAAATAGCTATTTTAATAAACAAAATGGAATAGAATGACACATTTAAAAAATATTTGCCAACAGAGCGCACATTGAAAACAAGAATAAGAGATAATAAAAAAATACTGCTCGTCAATATGTAACAATGGAGCATAAATGTTTTCTGCAGACTACTGTTTGGCACATGATGCCATATAATTGAAAAGATGCCGAGAAGCACATTTAAAGTTATTATTCTTATCATGAATATTCTTATGAGTATGGTTTCTGATTTTTCTATTGAACGCTTTTGTAATTGTGAAACTATAGGAAAACTATTATATTATATAATAATTAAATGTGCACTCCTCGAAAATTGGAAACCTTTTGTATTTTTCTTTATATGGGCTGATCAACAAAATTCAAGCTGCATTTTTGTTGACTGAGAAGTTACTTACTTTGACTTAAAGCTAGTGCTTTAGCGTAAGCTGTACCTTATAAAGGAGCCTTTTCTGAAAATGTATACCCATTATATATTCATCTTTCCCAGTATGTTAAAATGTAAGCCTAAATATTAAAATTTGGAAATTTGAAATTGATGTTTTATTAATGCACATTTAAAGGTTAGAATTTCGTTGCGGCTTCCCTGCAAAAGCAATCGCATTCAAATATAATCATATTTCTAATAAAACTGTTCCCCTATGAACTGTAGCGCATATTTTAAACTATTTCTTTGAACTGACATAAAGTTAGAATTATAAATGAATCATGCCTTTTATATTTTAAATAAAAAAGTTTTAATTCCTAAATTAGTAGCATTGGCTAAAACGGTCAGAGCAAACGCAGCCAGGTTCCTAAAGGCATGCTTTTTGAAAAGTTTTCTGCAATTCCTATAATTAAGTAAATGTTTAGTTAAGTAAATGTTTAGTTAACCCAAATGGGCTATTTTTAAGCGCGAATTTGCTACGAAAATTTGCGTTGTCTATTTTAAACGGCTGTATAACTCTTCGAACTGTTGCCACTAAATATTATCGCTCTTCATTATTTTGTAAAACATTAAGTATGGAAGAATCTACATGAAAGTATGTATATTCCTAGCACTGTGGAAAAAATCATGGTATGTAGAGCAATAAAATTTTGAATAATGTTGTCCTCCACAAGATGCCCTGTGCACCTGGAAAGAGAAGATTTGAATTTAGAACTTTATATTTATATTTTATAAAGATTTAATGAATGTTTTATCAACAAATTCAACGATTTGAAAGCCAGCAATGATAACACTGCACAGAATAAAATAATTTCAGTTTCCGACGCTGAAAACAGTATATCGCAAATTCTAAAAATATGCTGCTTTCAGATACTAGTTTGCTTGTTTATTGTTGAATTGAATTTTATGAAAGCGCGACTTAGGATATATATATATATATATA
>KK116301.1:307286-334399 GCA_000611955.2 Stegodyphus mimosarum
TCAAGAAGTAAGCTTCCAATAATATAACAATTGCCTGTTTTATTGAAATAATTACTTTTGAATTTGATCTTTTGTTATATATTACGAGGTTCCAGTTTCGTCCTTTGAGCGGTTTTCGAGAATGGATGTCAATAACGGCGTAGCAACCAAAACGGGAGCTTGAACGCTAAAAGACAGGGAGAATTCCACTCAATGAGGTAAGTATTCAGACAACGACAGGACAGGAAGAACTTCATGAATGGTTTTACATGTACAGTCCAAATTGCACTAACTATAAAGCTCCGTTCTAGTTCTGATGGAGAACATTCCAGGAAACATGTCCAAAAATCTCTCTAGCTTCATTCCTTTCCACCAAATTTCGGGAAGGATATCTTCTCGCTAGCATTTCAAATGCCTTCATGCTGCACATATACTGTACACCTACAAACATCCAAGACTTCTTAGGGATACGAACCTGGGCTCAACTACGCAGCAGCCAGATTAGTTAACCAATACACCGATTAGGACGACTCTAACGGCGACAAATTAACAATTGCTACTCATTTAACAATGGACAATCAATGGTTATTGGAAATGGTAGGCAAGAGTTAGACTACCTCACGTTCGGATAGATGAATGCCTTGGACATTCCGCTGTGAGGAGTTAATATTCCTCCTTTTTATATAATTTTTTTCTTGAATATTATTTTTATATTTTTCTTTATTTGTTGTTTCCATTTCAATTAATGTTAGCTGTTACATATATTTTAAAATGTTTTGGATCCAAGTTTCCCTAGAACTGCAGAGATATAAAAATGTAGCCAAAAATAAATCATAAATTATTGACAGTTTGAAATTAAATTTGACGTAATTATAATAATTGTAGTAATTTGTTTAATCTTATTGGGACTAATTACAATACATCTCCAATAATTAGTGTCTCTTTAAGACGAAAATAATTCCTGTCATACTAATTTCTAGATAATATAACAAAATAAAATTTAGTTTAAAAACAGGCGACTTTTCAACAAGAAAAAATTTAACAATACCCGCAGTTTTGCATGCAATAAATACAGTATTTTTTATATAAATAAGCATTAAAGCAATCATTATAGAATTTTCTTTTGAAAAACACTTTTATTCTACAACACATTCCTTACGGAATGCTAATTTGATGTAATGAACAAAGAAGTATTAAAAAGAGCAAATAGCTTTCTTATGAAACTAGAAAATTTGAAATCACATTTATATGAATTAAACTTATGTACTGAATACTGTATGAAATCCTTAAACCAGAAGAAATCGTAAAAACCGGCTTTTAATTCTTTGGAGAATCTATGATTGTTTACAGCAAACGTTCTTTTCCTCCCAAAGCGTTTGCCGGCTTTTTCATTTCCAGATTGATATAAAAATCTAAACTTAAATTGAGAGAAGAACGAGAAATAAACAAATAAAAGTACGTGCTTGGCAGAAAAGTAAATCTGAATCCGATGGGAGTTTCTGCAATCTTTCTCTAAAGAGATAAAACAAAATCGTAGGTTTAGAGCATCAGAGGATCCTGATCACGTGCTTTTCTTTGAAATGAATTAAGAAAAAAATAAAACAATGTAGGAACGATAAACCTTGCAAACACATTTTAATGTTTTATTTTCCTCTTGTATTTTTATTGTATAGTTAATGTGAAAGTCAGAGGATAACTCACATGAGTGAGGATTCTGTTACCTAAAATCTGAATTTAGAAAAATACGAAGGGAAACTCTGCATGTTTTTTCCGCATATCAGTTCTAAACTCAAAGCACAGAGTCTTATTAAAATATCTAAGGCAAGCTTTCATATAAAAATAAATTTGAAAATTGTATTGTAATGTATGTTGTTAACTATTTTACTTAAATAATACATTATTTTTATTTAGCTCGGTGTGATATAAGCAAAAGTAGCAAATCACAATTCTATCTTGATCAAAGAAAAAATACTGTTTTTATCTGTGAAAAGAGTTAAGAGTTGCGAGTATCATTCTAAGTTCAGTTTTGGCAACTTAGTCAAGGTTTAAGCAGTAAATGTAAATACAACTATAAATTACAAATGTTGCACAAAATATAGCAGAAGTAACTCCAGGATATCATAGGTAAGCGACGATGTAACGGCAGATATTAAGCAACATTTTTTTCACGGTTAAAAAGAATATGGTTTACAGTTTTGTTTCCACACGTGTCTGGAAATAACTCCCGTAAATGCCGTTATTTGCTCTGCAATTAATAATACAAACACATCAAGTTATGTGCCAGAGTAACACGTGGTTATATCAACATGATAACATGTGATGAACGCAGAATCCATCATGGTCGAGCAGTGAACCCCGTGTCTTTGGGATAGATGCCTAACCCAAAGAACAGAATGTTTGTCATTATCACATACAGCTATTTTTCTCACACATTTCCGCTGTGTTCGAAATCCTAAAGTGTCTGATGGGAAGACCATTTTGCTGGTGATGCAAATATTTCGAAGAACACAATTGGCTTCAAAAACGAAGCCCGTTATAGGAATTCAAGCGTGCTGATACCACAGAGTACTGAATCAGTGAGACAGGATATCACGAGATGTCCATAACGGTGGGAAGGTAAGCATGCCGCTTCTATGGAAATTTCTCTTGATAGCCTCTGAAGAATATTACACTTGCACCTGAAGTGAGCATTCTAACGAACTGAAGGTTGTGCTACTACATTTTGAACGTGACTTTACTGACAGATGTGCTGAAAAATGTTTGGCCTACGTTATTATGTTCTCTAGTAATAAAGCCGCACCTTAGAGATTTGTATGTGTGAAGCAATACTCCTTTCAGAAGGAGTCTACCATATTCTTGAAAAATCCATAAATATCTTCTGCACATTGACGAGTTACTGTAATATCCTGTTATTGGTTTCGATATATCGAGACACTGCATTTTTGATGAAGAAGATTATGAAGTTATTCTACCGTCTATTACACAGGGATGTTATGGAAATTCCCACAGTCGCAATGGGCATAGTAGTTTGGGGATAGGGTTTCAGTAGTATGGTGTCATATGGCACATATGAAGTGCATCGAAGATTTTGATGCGTTGATTATTTCCGTGATGTTTGATCTTATTTCAAAGTGATATTCCATGTCCAGCTCCTTTCCCCGATCTTTGTCGACGATTATTTTTAATCTTTATTTCATTAGAACAACTATCGATTTTAAATTAAATGATATCCGTACAAAAATATATAGTTCTGTATTTTGCCTGAATCAATAATTAATAGAATAAGATAAGTTAATAAATAAATACCTAGAGAACTCTTTAATAGACGGCATAATCTAAGAATACCATCGAGAGAAAACCTCGACAAATGTCAGAAAAAAGGATCTATCCTCATCCGTCTTTGGAAATTATTGTTGATCCTGCCCAGTACAAACATGATGCCTTGAGCTGTCGCTGTCAAGTCTATTACTTGATTACGAAGGACTGTAATATACACTGATTGATTCTTGAGTTTTTCCGGGTAATTCTTTCACGCCAGTTTTTCTAAAGACATTTTTAAGCATGTTGCGTTATATTTATGCTACGTTTAATGTTTAAATTAATCACATTAAATGTTCAATTGAGCTTCCGTTATTCTACCGGCTTTTATTTTCTTTTTCATTCACTATCTGACGTGTAGCACATTTTTGCAATTTTGCTGTACTTAAATTTTATAGTCCCGGATATAGGAGTGTAGTCATTTATTATTTATTCATTTATTATTAGTTTTCATGGCTCAATTTAAACTGTGAATTTCAGAAATGCGATTTTAATTTGAATCTTGAAAGTAACTTTGACGTATTTAAAACGGCTACAAAAGTGTTCTTAAAATTGAAAAAGAAAGAGGGCCTGAAACTTATGTATACGGAAGAATAGCATGTAAATTTAAAAATTAAATCTGGAGAAATTCAGTTATGCATGCATTAAACTACAGTTTTATATAAAAAAAAAGATTGTTAATGACTAACACGGGCTCCTCTTCTTCGAGCAGGAAATATTACGGAAGGTTTTGGGCATAATAGCTTGGATTATACGTTGACTTGGAAAAGAGTGACTTAAACCAATCATTTTTAAAATACATAATATTTTGGAGAAACAAAAGTAATTTTTGCGTTTTTGATATTAAATTACCTAACTTTAGAGTAATAAACCTTATGTGTCGTCCAACCGAAAGAGTGGTTGGTGACTTTGACAGTCTTACCGAAGGACATGGGTTCAAATCCCGGAGAAGGTGTGGATGTTTATAAGTATATAGTATCTATGCGGCATGGATACACTCTAAATATGCGGCAAGCAGAAAGTCCTCTCGAGATGTCGAGAGACACGTCCTCCCGAAGTGCTCTTCATTATAATTGGAGGCAGAACTCAGTAAAGTCTTACTGTCAGCTGTATGGTGTTCAAGGCTTTTTGCAACGACGTACACATTCTTGCATCCTTGCCACGATGAACTGCATGCGCTTGTTCTGATGTAACTATCAGGCAAGTGAGAGTCAATAAGTCATGACAACAAATCAACATAAACAATAAGTAATTTACGCATCACATTGTATCTAGCTAAATATGTTTCTGTCAAATTGCATTTCAACGAAACTTAAAAAAAACTGCTAAAATATTTTATTTATTATCATTTTCGTGATATACGAATTTCTTTCTCCAGGTAAATTCCTTAATCTATATGAATAATTTATTAACACTTTTATAAAGTTCTCTGGGAATCATACTGAATCTAGCAAATTATTTTTTATGTCAAATTGTATTTCAACGAAACTTCACAATGATAATTAAAATGATTTACTATCGTCATCGTAATAGATGAATTTTATTCTTATTGTTTACTGAACTAAACAGATAACAAAAATTTCTTTACTTTGTATACTTTTTGAATTTTAAGATGTCAAGAAACTGAAGAAATCTACACACCTTCGCCGAGATTCAAACTCTGGACCTCCAGTTACACCATGAAAGAATGTGGAAAGGAGAGAAGAAACATCTTATAACTTAATTAAAAAAAAATGAAAATGTGTTATTTAAAAATTCTTGTTCTTACACTTCTCGCTTGGACCATTTAGAGCATTTTGATAAAGTTACAAAAATGAATTCTTTCTCTTCGTCTAAAAACCAAAGAAGAACATGCAGTTTGTGGGAAGAATTTATCTGCAGAAACGTTAGTTTTTGAAATAAACGAGATTCAAGTGCCATGAAAATGACTGCAATCGAATAAAATATATGAGAGAAGTTGTATAAGTTCTAAACCAAAATATGATATAATATTTGTGGGATGAAGCAACGTGGTTATATGATTGTATCATGATTTGAAAGTATAAAAAATGTAAACATATAAAGCAGATGCTGTTATTTAAGTTTTGAGATTGGTTCTCAAATGTTTTCAGTAAAATAATGTCAAATAATACTGAAACTATCAAACGTCATTCCGTGATTAAATTCTTGATGAAAAAATGCATATACCCGACATATATTCATGAGTAAACGCAGCCTAGGCTGAGAGATCATCAAAGGGTAGGTTGCTATGCTTAAACAGGGGATACTCTGAATGTGCTCTCAGACAAAAAAATCTGTGGAAATGACCATTGAAGAACAGTGCGCTGAACGTGAAGACGTCATGAATAACAGTTCCTCGATTTGCTCCTGTAACGTAAAGCTCGCGCGAGGTAGATAAGTGGGACTGTGACGCCGGAAATGTAGAAACCTCAAGTCGAAAGAACTGTTCGCTATGATAAATGCTAAGCAAAACTTCGATTCACTGTTAATGATATAATAAAACGTAACTCCACCATATTAACTCAGGAAAGAAGAATAAAGGTACATTATAGGGAAAAACAGCGAATCTCTCTGTCCTCACAATATCAGAATCCACAAATCTGTCGGAAATTTTTGGTATCACTATCTAGGATGAAGATGGACCTTTGTTTATTGATTACCGAATATATAATTCCTTTTATCTTAAGAAAAGATTTATTATTCTTAATTTACTGAAGTGTGAAGATGAAAGAATTTTCAGAGCGAGAAATCTTTAAAAAATTAGGCCGTGAATTTATTCGGCAACGAAAACGGAACCCTTAAATTATCAGACGGTGTGCAACACCGTGTCACACGAGAAGTGCAAGTGTAAAATTTTTCTTAATTCCTTACATTCTTTTCACGTAGGACCTGATGGGTGACTACACAACATTCCTGTAAAAAAAAAACAAAATTGAAGCCCGTAGCTCGTGTGACAGTTATAGCGACTAGATAATTAGAAGAAAAATTTTTGGCAAATTAGGGAATCTCTTCGCGACCGTCACATCACAGGAAACAATACATTAGTTCCTCAAAAATGCATTTGAGGTGATTTTGTAATGTATATTGTTGAGAGAAAGTAAATTATTTCATTATTAATGTAAATCGTTCATTTTCGTGAAATTAATTTCTCAGAAAATAAATAAATTTTAAATGCTTTAAATAGCTTATATACATTTCCACTTTAAAACTGAATTCAAGGAATACAAAGGAGTTAGTTAACATGGATTAACTATTCATTTTATGAAAGAGCAGCTAATTAAATTTATATAGGTGCTATATGTTACGGAAGCATCTTCATAGTTTTTACGGTGATTATGTGGCGACCGCAAAGCGTATTTATTGATTAATAAAAGTTTATGCAACAATGTATGCGCTCCGAGAAACGTATTTTAGCACATTGTTGAACCTAAGAAACATTTTTAATAAAAACTCTGATTTTTAGCGGGTGTGCCTAGATAATTTTATACGTTATACTACCAAACTGTTCTCGAAAAATTTATAGAATATATTTAAAAATGGAAATTTTAAAAATAAATCCTAGAAATGCGCGAGTTAAGTTTGATTAAGTCTAAATTCTGATTCCTGGAAGAAGGCATCAAGTAAGTTTAATTAAAAAAGAGATATTAAAATATGTATCAAATTCAATTAACATTGAGGAGATAAAGTTGAGAGCTTATTTTTTAAAACCTACTCGTGCGATTTTTACAAAACTTGGCAGTTTAGCATAATTTGAGTCGCAGAATAGAAGTATGGAAAAACATTGGCATGTTATATCAGAAAAGGCCGAGTCGCGCTTTGGAGACATGAAAAACGCAATTTGAATTTCGTCAAGCGGCCTAGTAGAACGAAACATACTGAACTGTCCTTTTTTTTTCCTCGCAGTGTACAAATTTCAAATCGACATGTTTTTAAACTTCGCTGGATAATACTAACATGGAATTTTAGATAAATTCGCAGTGACATTTTTCTAACTATAGTATTTAAAAAAATAAAATAAAATCTGCTCAAGTTTTATTTATACCGTTATTTTGTGATTTATTAGTTTCAAGAAGAACTTGAAACATATAAACACATTGTCGATATAATTCTCCAAAGTAGTACTTACTATTGTCAGTGGGGCAGGAACAATGCTTTTTGGGTCACGTAGTCTCGTAAGCTGAGATGATAAGAAGAGTAAAGTTTATACCTTCTGCTGCTAATGAAAGCAACTGTTGACTCAATATCATTTTCCTCAACCTCCGTATTAGTCGAGTGAAACACATCAAGGAACTGAGATACATTTCTATAAATCGTCTATATGTGGTCTTAAGCCTTATCTCTCATCCAATCAGGAGAATTTGGAACTTTTTATTAAATTCCTAAGCATATAGGTAGTAAATCGTTAACTCTGGCCGTCCTATTTCTGCTCGCCAGAGGGATTGTAATAGGGATACAACTCTTTTACTTTATTTCCAAAGGCTGCAGAGACATTAGGTTTTTTCGAAGCAAGAGACATGAAAAAATGAGCATCTTCTTCGCCGGGAATAGAACCACGGACCTCTCGGTTACGCGTCGAGCGTGCTGACCACTGCATCACTAAGACATGCGAAGAAGGAGGGAGAAATACCTTATATACTCCCCCTTTTAAAGGGCAACTAGAGTTTTGGGGACCCAATCGCCAAATCCCGGTGGTGGAGAATCATCATTCACTACCTTTTTAGTTCAGGACCCAGTGTAGAGACATTAGTTTTTTTCGAAGCAAGTGACATGAAAAATGAGCAACACCTTCGCCGGCAATCGAACCACGGACCTGTCGGTTACGCGTCGAGAGTGTTGACCACTAAACCACGAAGGCATGCGAAGAAGGCGGAAGAAATAACTTATAAAGTAAAATTCGAAAATACATTGATACAGCAAATCAGCTGTAGTGCAAAGACTAAGGGGTCTAGTGTGATTTAATCAAAGCTTAAGTTAATTAATGAATATTCGCATAAGCATTTTAGATGTAACCTGAAACTTTGTGATTTCGCTTTCCCACTTCTCATAGTTAATATAAAAAAGAATTATGCTCAGCTATTTTTGTGTCAGTGTCTGTAAATAACACTACAATGAGGTTTTACTCCCATTTTCAATATAATCGCATTTATAATGCTTATGGAACGTGCATAGCTGAAACTTTCCTCGTTTTTTAGATTCATTCATTTTGATTTATGTAACTTTCAAACAAATGTCCTAAATATAATTAAAAAAGAACTAAATATAATGAATGCTTAATTCAAAAAGAGTTGATTCATTTTGCATAACATGTCTAAAAAGTTCAAATTACTGAAATAGTATTAAATAATTAAAAGAATAAATAATTAAAAGTAAGAAAATAATTAATCTGTGGTAAGAAAAGAAGCCATTTAAATCATTTAGAGGATTTAACATAAAATACTAGCAGTTAAAACGGATATTTTGCGACAAATCCCTATTTTCATTCTTGTTACGAAGGACTACTCGAGGGCCATGGCCTTGCGTCTGACCATTTTACTCTTTATAAAACCTTAGGGAACTCACTCGACCTTCACCTGTCAACTGAAGATACTGGTTAATATTTATAGGTTTCGAAGAATAGAATCCTTACAGAGTGAGTAAAATCCGCTAGTTGTGGTAGGGAGAAGTAACTCTCGAAAAAGTATTGATAGAATCTGAATCGGCAAGGCTTCTGGGATCTGGTGCTGAATAAAACAAGCTGTGGAAAAGGTTTTCTGTGTCGTCGAGAAGAGAAAAACTAGTCAGGGACTCAATCCGGATTGAATGACATACAATTTAATGCTTTAGAGAAGTTCTTTCAGTAAGAAATTCCGTCTGCTTTATTATACGCTACTTCGCAATCTTCTGTCTAATATGTTAGAAGAATTTCACCAGCGATTCGAAGAAAGGATGATCAGAATTTTAAGAAGGAATCACTATTTTATGATCTCTTTGTTATGAGCTCTAATGTCTTCAGAATAGTTTGTAGCCTCTGATATTAAAGCAAATGAATAACTGCAATACACTGGTTGCCATAAATTAAGGAAAATTACAAAAATAGCGATAACTCCCTCAAAACAAAGCCAAATAGTGTAAAATTTGAATATGTTGCCAAGTAAGAGTTGCTGAGTAAAACTGCAATATGCAAATTAGTGGCCCTGCACTCGGAATACGAAATCTGAAGCCTTTCAGATTTTATTTATTTTTTCAATATATTTTATTCATGACACGAGATGCATCTATTACAAACTAAATGTTAAGAAACTATTTTTATGATATTTTGAATTCAGTATTCATATCGATTTGCGAAGCACAGGATTAGTCAATTTTTTGATTTTTTTTAGCTATTTTTTGATTTTTTTCTTCTGAAGGACTAATTCTTAAATCAATAGGCATATTTTTACTAATTTGAAAACATACTTCTACCAGATCAGATCATACATTCTTTTTGAAATTATGATTTTTTGATTTATGATTTATAATTAATTTGATTACGATTTTTTTTAAACGTTTGCAAACTTTAACGTAAACTGTTCGAGGTGCTGGACTGTAGCCCGAAGTATTAATACCTCTTTTTTAAGCGTGATTTTAGATGTGTGTAATTCTTAGTGTGTATTAAGAAAGAGACCATTAGTTTCTCCAAGCACATACAGAGCTTGCATTTGTAATCAATATAAAATAGAGACCGAAATTTAATAATTTCCATTATCGGTGTTGATAATTAACTTTTGATTGTCTAATGCGCATGCGTATGATAATTAGTTTCAAAAAAATAAAAGGCACTGGTTCAAAGTTGATGCTTGTTTGATAACAAGACTGATTACTGAGAGATTTTCATTTCGATGTCTGATATGAATAATATTCATTTTAATAATCATATTTTTAATAATATCATTTTATTTAAATAGAGACAGTTTGGTATAATTTCGGTCTTCCCATTTTAACCTGAGGACACCGTGCACATCTGAAAAGAATGTATTCATCAATAATACAAAGGATTATATTTATTTGGTTTTTCATAGCTTTTTCTGTAGTTTCTTTAAAAAGTAGAATTCAGTTATTTAATTACTCAGACAATTTTTGATATTTTAAAATAATCACCTGTTATAACAGGCACATATTTTTTAAAATGATAAAATTGGGGTGCGTAGATCCAGTTGATAAATAGTTGAAAAGTTACACATGTTCCGAAAACATAAATACAATGTCAAACTTGCATGAAATCGTTCGAAATGAGCACCGAGTTCTAATGGAAGAAAAGCTGACATTTAGAAGTAATAGAAAAGAATGTATAAAAGAATAGAATGCGGCGAGAAGTAATATAATGCAGAGATTCGAACGGTTTCTGATTTGGAAACCAATAATCTTAAAGCAGAATTGTTTTCACAAGTAAGGGGACGAAAAGAAAAATTATCAGACTTTTTGAAAGGAGGAGAAGTAAAAGAATAATTACAAATCGACTTTATCTCTGAAAAATAGTTTCCTGACTATTTTCTTATCTTTAAATTTAAAATAATTCCAGATATCGATAAGAGTTAGCGAATAAATCCGCATATTAAAATCTAATTGTCTGTCAGTCAGGAAGAAAAGAAAAATAGACTTGTTTGAATATCTTTACATCATCATCTTATGTTTTTTTTTAAAAAAGATAATTTCAAAACTACGAGGATTTTAAAAAGGCAGTAATACTGGAAGTAATGGGAAATACAATACGAAAATAAATATTTTGAAGAACATTTCTTACTAAAATATCTAAAGTCAAATTAAAAGAGCAATTGTTTTTCTTTTGATGGATTTAAATTCTAAATTTAATAAAAAGTAAAATTTGATAGTTTCGAAAAAGAAATTAAAAATGAAGACAGTATATTTATTCTGGAAAGCGAGCCTCGTGAAACGCCATCTTTCATCGTGGAACGAATCATGGATCTAACAGCCTTAATGAAAATTTGCTTTTGCACTGAATTACTGTTTATCAGCATGAAGATAATCTAAGCTTCTCGTGCTACCTCAAAAAAATAAATAGTTGTTATAAGAGATTTATAAAATTAAAATTATTTATAAAAAGTGTACCACAGGAAAGAAAAAGCGACGAAATACGAGCAAGTGTACGTAAATGAAAACATTTTCTTTCAACGAACTCAATAGGCGAAAACCACACCTGCATTGGAGAAGTTATTCTACGTTTTAAAATGCAGTAAAGCGGAATGTTTTACTGTGGTTCAATGCAAATTTCGGTAAACTGTTTGAAATCTGTTCTTGGCAAAAATGCATTTCGATTAGTTCCTATATGAGTTATTTTTTCTAACATAGGTAATCTGAATGCTTAAGAGTACAAGAATAAATTGATCTGAATACGCAAGAGTAAAGAACAAATTGAATAAGTTTAAGGCCACTTCTGCAAAGCTCAAGAAAATCATAAGCGAGGACAATCAGTATCTTCCCTAGAACACCAGCATAAAAACTTGAACTTCAACTTGCATAGTCTGTAGTTGAAGAATTTTGGGAGAGCAGCCGAAGTTGGCTCCGCAAATTTTTCAACTATTGCAGGACCCAAGTGACCTGGAAAAAGCAAAAGGTTTTCACGGTTTCAGAGCTTGCCTTTTTCTTAAATGAATGAATCAGTTGATCGTCTACTAACAGCACGGAATGTTTGAGGTAAAAAACAATGCATGCGCTCCCATATGCTACTCCAAGTTTCATCATGATAACTGGGGAATTTTTCAAATTATTGAAATTATTTACAACTTAAAATTTAATTATTTAACTTATTTAATAGAATTTAACTTAAAATTACAACTTTTGTAATTTTAAGTTAAATTCTGATTTCCCACAAATAGCATCAACCAATTTCTTCTGATACAAGACAGTTCTAGGGAAAATACTTTACAATAATCTAATTTAATCTAATGAACTGATGTCTAACATATATTTCGCAATGGGTTTGTAATATTTTGTTCCAGAAAATTTCGATATTATACGCATATACAGGGTCTTTTTTTTAATAATACTTACTGAAGAATATTGCCACTTTTCTATCCCTAATGAATTGGATAAATGGGATTTCAATGTATCATGAATACGCATTGAAATATTATTCATATGATGTTTATCCCTTTGAGGGGCGGTATATAAAAGAATTTAATTTGTGGTAAAATTTTGCATGAATTGTATCTTATGGACCCTAAGAACACAAAGTTAAGGATTTAAAAAAATCTAGAGTGAAATCCTGAATTTTGAGAGGCGGTATATATTTTATACCGCCGCCCCTCTAGGACATTTTTTTTTCATGGAGCTACCAAGAGTTAACTTTTGTTTTTTAAATCTATTATTGCGTACTTTTGATGTGTGTCTGTAAAAATGAGTGCTTGGTTATAGTTATGTAAATCTTAAGTCAAAAACTTTCAAAATTTAAAATTTTAAAAATAAAATTTATATTTTTAGGAACTTTGATGATGCCACCCAGCTGAAAATACTTATGTAAAATACAGATAAAAAGCTTTTTAAAGTTATTTAAATTCAGTATTATCATTTAATGAAAAAAATTAGCTAATATATCATTGCATGCGTAAACCATATCATGCTGTAATTGAACTAGTATAATATGGTAAGCTGAAACTGCCTTTTTAGCTGCCGAAGATAAATGTTTGCATCTAAAACTGACCTTACGTATTTGCTCCTTTCACCAACAGTGAAGACTTATTTACAAAACCTCTTACTTATATCCTAACCCTGGGAAAAATTTTGTCTTGTGTTCCCTAATCTCCTTCTGAAATTAACAAAGACGTGGATACCGTAACGCATAAAAGCAAGCTTTCAAATCAGCATTTTTTTTATTTCTCTAGCAGGTGCAAAAGTGCATTCTATTTTCCCGTGTTTGTAAGTGAAATTTCCTTTTGTCTGATCTTAACACTGCCCCACTGTGGAGATAGCTTGACCCCCACACTACAGAATTAGCTATCAATCACCTCTTTTCATTTTCTCTGCATTCTAAGGTTCTATGCGCGCCGGTATATTTTATATACCGGTTTTAAAATCGTATAAATAATCTTCTTTTAATTAACAGTTTTCATTTAAATGCAGCAAATATACAATATTTAGCATTTGTACGTCATGCATTGAAAAGAGTAAAGTGGTGAAATTAAAATTTTAGCTGGAGTAAACTAAGGATAAAAAGAAATAAGATACTTTTATTCATACTTAACACAGGGTCAGGTAAGTCCCCATCCACCCATGAACATAAGATTTAATCTAAAACAACTGGTAAATTAATCACAAATAACTAATTATTACATCATAAACACATATAACGTAAAGTAATTTGTGTCATCCCACAGAATAGAGAAATGCCTGGTGCTGCCATCTATTGGCATTGTACCCTTTGTATGCGCTCCGGTATATTTTATATACCTGTTTTAAAATCGTATAAATAATCTTCTTTTAATTAACAGTTTTCATTTAAATGCAGCAAATATATAATATTTAGCATTTGTATGTCATACATTTACAGATTTTGTATTTTCTCTCCCTCTTCAATAGAATTTATGAATCTTCAAACATGATACCTTAAAACGAGGTATATTAATTTCATAATTGCGAAGTATTGAGCAATTATAGGGTAGTGCTGCCATTTAGAATCAAAAGAAAATACTAGAAACTCAAGACTAGAACTTTTGGTGTACAAAAATTAACAATTTTTAGGAGGTTAAAAAATTGACAAACATCCGGTATGTTTTTTATACCGGTTCAAAGGGTTATAGAACTTAATAGAGAATGTCATCTTTGGTTCAGTCACTGTTGCGTTTTTATCAGTAACTAGCGGAAGTACTTGATGCCAGTTAAGTTAAATAGAGAGTGATATACTATTTAACAACAGAGAGAACGATACCGCTATAATCCTTCTATAATAAGGATGCAAAAATTACGATTCATAGTCATACATTTTTCAGTCTTATGCGATATGAAATCAACATAAAAAGTTTCGATAGGAAATTAAACTAATTCTCTCTCATTATATCAGCAACAACGACACACAGTTTTTAATGATTTTCGTCTTTCTAATCAAATGGGCGTAAAAGCTCAAGTTTGATCCGACATTTCACATATATTCAATTTTAATCAATTAAATGTTTGCTTATCATCAAAAGAAATTTATCATAATTGATCACAAATCAATAACGCGAACAAACACACAAACGGGGCATTCTTATCCATATACAGGGTGTCCCCAAACGACCGCATAAACTCTGCACAGTTAGATTCCTCGTTGGGAGTACATAAAAACTGCCCAAAGAAGCTATCCTGTGTCATCCACCGTTTACGAGAAAAATACGAAAAACAAAGTATGATGTCACTGCCGGTGCAAGAAAAAAACACTTTATTGGACATATCAACAACAGTATTGGCATATCTTTCCAGACGATAATGTTTAAAACGTTCGCTGCGCATATCTGGAACTGGTGTGTCGAGACGTAGTGACAACACCAATGGACTTAGTTGCTCGTCTGCATGCTGCTTGTACTTCGGTGGACCCCGCGATGCTGCAACGTGTGATGACAGCTATTCTACGGCGTGCTCAAGCCTGCTTCGACATGCAAGGCGGACACTTTGAACATCTGCTTTAAATTGTGCATATACTGCTGTTGATATGTTCAATTGTGTTTTTTTTTGGCACCGGCAATGACGTCATACTTTGTTTTTCGTATTTTTCTCGTAAACTATGGATCGTACAGGAACACTTCTTTGGCCAGTTTTTATGTACTCCTAAAGAGGAATGTAGCTGTGCAGAGTTTATGCGGTCGTTTTAGGACACCCTTTGTATAGATTTTGTAAAACGTATAAATTTGTGATCAACAAACTCTGCGATTTGAAAGCGAGCAGTAGGAACATTTTTTGAAATAAAGCATTTTTATCTGCACTGTTGCCACATCGGAAAAACGAGTGCGAAAATTAGCGTTTTCAGAGATTTTAATTAATATATCGGCTGATTAAAGTCGTACCATGATGGGAATAGTCGAAATGGCTTCTCTTGAATTTTTGGAATCAGGAATAATGTATTTAATGTTTGAAAATAACTATTTATTTCATTGTAAAACTTAGAAATGTTTTATTAATAAAATCTACGACTTAAAAGCGAGTAGTGGCAACACTTCTCGAAATAAAGCAGATTTTATTCTGCAGCGTGCGAGACTGTTGCCACTCGGGAAAATGAGGACGAAAATTAGCGTTTTCAAAGTTTTTAATTAATGTCTCTTATTTTAGCTACTTTTTTTGGAAAAAAAAGTGGACGTCAATTTTTCCCAGAACCCAGAAAATGACTGTAAAAGTTTGGTGACGATGGCTGTAGTCGTGACTGAGTTAATCGCGAACAAACACATAAACACACAGACTTTCTTCTTTAGATAATAAAATGCTAATTTTTGTCGAAATTAATCTCAGTACTCGCTTCATAACTGATCTGTTACGTTTATCTTTTCCGAAAAAGGAGAATGAGTTATCTTTCCTCTTAAAGAGAGACAAATAAGCAACAATATAAAAAAATTTCAGAAGGCTGAACACATAATATTATGTGGAGATTATTAAAACTTAAATAAAATCAGAATCACTAAGCTCATTTAAATTGTTCTTTATTTAATCAAATTACATTTTTAAGGGACAGAAGCTCATTAAACGATTAAAATAACCGCTTATTTTAATTTTTTTTTGTTGCGGTTTAAAATTCTTAAGCCTCTTTCCTTTTTTTTTTTTTTGCTTGTTCCTCCGTTTTTTCTCAAATCGTATGTCTTGGTTTTCCGTGAAATAATGTTTCGCTTTTTGTCTGTATTTTTCAACTTTTCATGAAATAAAATTTTACATTTTTTTTAATTTATCCTTTTCTTTCCATGAAACAGAATTTAAGTTTTTATCTGTGTCTTCTTGCTTTTATTTTCTACGAAATACAACTGAATTTTTTGTCTGTATTTTTCATTCAGAGTAAAAACTTTACAGAGTGCTCTATCAGAATTATAGTATAGTATTATAAGAAATAGTTTTTTCTTTAAGTGTAGTTATAACCTGGTATACGTATCAAAGCAATCAAAGCACAGAAAATATTTCATTCCTGCAGTTAGTAGTAATACTTAATGTTTTCGTTAAGTCAGTTGCAAAAAAAACGGAATATATTTCATTTATTCAAACTATTATTTTAAGACCCTACAGAGGTGAGAAATAATATACATAAAAATATGTAAATTCTGAAGTATATGTGTTTACGTGTATGCTTGTATTTTTTCTATCAATTACCAACTCTTTCAAAGATATATAAGTTAAGCGATTAGTACAAAAGTAATTTAACTACACACACGTACATATATATATATTAATTATTAATTTCATCATTATTAATTATCCCTTTGGAAATGAAGAGTGTAAACTAGGTTACAGGAAATGCATTACAAGCTAGTTCGTAAAGAATTAATAACAAATCATAGAAAATAAAACTTAGTATTAAATTGCATTTGAAGTAACAAGAAAAGCAAAAAATACTCCCTAAAACACAAAACTAAGCGAAAATTCATTACTGTTTATCTTCTGGAAAAAGGCTGATTTTTCAAAAGAAATTAGTCTCATTTTTTGGGGGGGGAGGGGGAAGAGGGATTTTGTGCTTTTATTAGTAATTCAAATAGAATAATACCTTTATTAAATTTTACTTTAAGTACATTGATCTCAATTTTCTTGTAAATTAATTTGTAATATACTTCTTGTAAAAACAGTTTATATGTGCCATTTTTGGGTTAAAATCGAAATTAATAATTAAAATTTGTAATTATAATCTTAGCAGCGTTAGCGTTTGATTTGAATTTGAATGCATTATTTATTTATTTACTTATATATACATGTATATAAACGTATGTATGTGTTAATTCTAATTCATTATTTAATCAGGAACACACCCTAGAAGGTTATTAAACAGTAAAATAGAGAATTTATACTGCATATATTCGGGTTTAGCATTTATTCCGCTATCTTCAATTTCATAATGACTGAAATATCATCACTAATCCTTACCTTATTATTATGGACTAATGGTTTGAATTTTGAATGCATTCCTTTATTTTAAATTTTAATTGCATCTGTACATAAATAACATGGTGTGTATCACCAATAAATAATTGATGATTACACTGAACGATGTGTATTGACCAAAGTAATTCGAATAAATTCATTTTTTCCATAAGGATAAAAAAATAATTTTATTTTTAAATAAGAAGTTGCGTTGGGGATGTAAAGAAATTTCGAGTGCAATAAAATAAGGAATCAAGCTTAAGATTCACTAGCAAACTGAATCCAAAGCACTTTCATCTCAGGTTATATTATAAATAGAAAAGTGAAATGAAAGGGAATATGAAATGTAAAAGTGAAATATGTGATCTCATTCGCATAAAATTAATAAATGTAAACTATTTAATATTTGATTGGAAACTTGTAATTATTAGGGTTTTCAAGGTAAGAAATATGAAGAGGATTTAATAACATTTCCAAGATTCGAATTCCGGACCGTCTGAAGCTAGCTGGACGTGCTTCAGACGGTCCGGAACCAAGACACGCAGTAAGAAGAGAGAACACACTTTACTGCTTAAAAATATAGGTAATTAGATTGCATAATGAGTTATGAGATCTTCTAAACATTAACAAATGTCTGAATGAAAAAGAACATGAATGTTAATTAAAAATATTAGAACATTATTGCTAGGCATCAACAGACATCATACAACATTTAAAAGCTGTAAACTCTTAGACATCTAATTTCAAGCATCACCTTACATTTATAAATATACTAACTACCAAAAAATGACATCTGTCAGTTAGATGCAGGTATACTGAACTAGGTACTAAAATTTGTACAGTATATTCTTTAAACTGGAAGCACTATGCAAACTTGGGATAAATATTTGCTATCCGCTTGGAATTTCAAAGCATTAGAAAAATATAAAATATGTCGCTAAATGGCTTTTAGTGTGCCATGGATTAGAGTGGAGTAAAAATAACATTTCAAAAGACTGTTAAAGAAGCTCTTTATTTGATGCGCACTTTTAGAAAGAAATAAAGAGCTTTCTGAGGCGATTTATATTAACGACCTAAAGAACGTTTTTAAATCCTCTTGTTTCCTAGGGAATAAAAACTGTAATCCAATTAAATCCTTTCTTTACTCTTTCGTTTGCTTTCTATTATTTTTTTAGGAAAGCTGAAGGTTTTACTTAGTTCAACTTCGGAATATGTGTGCTTACGATGCAATTATTTTTTTTTAATATCTAAAATACCTCCAAAAATTGCTTTCAACATTTTACTCCGAAGCTAATTTTATATGACTTTTTTTTAAAAGGAACAAGCATTTTGCTATATTTAGATGGCCATAACTATTGGACATTTTGATGCACTTAACTTCCTTTCTGTTATAAGGAAACTGTTCTCAAAGAGCAGTTAAACGAGTGAATATTGATATAGTTGGAAACATGGTAGATATTCTGTGATTTAAAGCATGAGGTTGTGTTTTAATAGGCAAGCTTTGAATTTTATATTTTATACATTTTCATATAACGGATTTTTAAATATTAGGTTTCTTCTTCAGTCATTGTGTGTTTTGGTGGAAATGTTTCAAAGCTCAGAAGCAGAGACCTGTAATAGAAAAGGTGTTGTGCTTTTTTAATAAAAGATTTTAAATATGTGAACGGAAGATGTTAAAATTTGTTTCTTGAAGATGAAGCAAGATAGAAAAATCTCTTAGAGAGTTCATTTTTATTATAAAAATGTAGCTCAATAGTAGCATGAATAGTAGCATGGATAGTAGCATGGATGCAGATCCTCAGAAATGGATAATCCAAAGGGAATAATGCTATGTAAATATCGTTCTTTGGATTTAAAGGGCCCTTTAATATTAGGCAAAGATTTGGAGATAACGCTGACACTTTACTATTGGGTCATTGAATTACAGTTACGGGTATCTACAGCATTTTCAACGTACAGTGAAATCAGCATATAATACTCATGATTTATATTTTCCTCATTTTATTTCGTGGCAACGAAGAAAATGTGAAGTTAGAATACGTTTTGTAAATTTTTTATGCGTTATTTCAAAGTACAGAATCAATATATAATTTGCCCGCATCTCTAATTTTTAGAATAATTATTGTTTATTTATTATGTATCTCTAATTTTTGGAATAATTATTGCTTAAAAATCTGCTTCGTTTTAAGCAGGATGTAAAACAAAAGTGTGCCTTAATGGAATGTGTGTTTCTTGGGAATCTTCGATTCTGAAAAACAGGCGGGAAAAGTTCTCTATAGGTAAACTCCTCTAAACCAAATGCTTTTGAAGATAATTTAAATTTAAATGTCTAAACTCTTAAATGTAGTAAATTGTCTATTTTTCAGAGAATCTGTGTCCTTACATTCCACGGTTTTGGTAACATTCACCCAAAGAAATTTTATTTTCACCCAAAGAAATTTTATTTTCATCTACTTCTTAGATGATGCTACGAGAAAAGGATGATCATTACATTATTTTCACTTAATTAGCAAGTTTGATACTTGTCTGTTTTTCCTCATTTATTAATATTAATATATGAAGTAACTGCATGTTAATTTCGTATTGAATATTTTTTTGCTAAACCTTTGAAATACAATTAAATGTGAGTAATTTTTTCATTCTTCATATTTTTGACAATTATTTAGGCATTTTTGTTAAATTGTTGTCGTTAAATACAAATTTTAGCTGTTTTGAAAATATGTATAATATTTAATTAGCACACGGAAATGAGCGAATTATTAAAACTTGTGGAATCGAGAGTTATAATTTTATTTTAAAAGCAAGGTTTTTAAAAGAAAATTGGCGAAAAAAGGCCATGCATTGTCAGCTCAAAACATTCCAAGCATTTAATCACTGAATTTTCATCTGTATTGCCTGTATTACGTTTAAATTAGTAGGTTCACGTTCCTATATATACTTATTGGTAATATTGAGTTATTTTTAATGAATTATGTAGCAACTCAGTATTTCAAAAAACATTTTTACAATTTGATATTTCTTCATTTCATCCCACGCCACCTTAAACTATTAGCATATATTTTGAACTTTAAGGAGTTTGCACACAACCGTTAATTTCAGGGGATATTTCGAATGGTGGAATTTCAATTTATACAATAAATAGGAAATTGACAAGGAGATAATGCAACAAATAAAATAAATTTGATATTCTCTTAATCGCGTATCAAACAGCCTAACAAGCCAATATAATAAACTGAAAAATCTCTGTTTTTAAATCGATTTTTACACCAACCTATTAGGAAAATGCAATTACTTTTGAAAACTAGCTCTATGCCGCATTGTTTGCTTTTAAATTTATTTTTTTTTCAGCATGGCTGTTTAAAATACGTCTAAGGGAAATAGAAATATGAAAAATATATGGTTAAGTAAGAAAGCAAAGTATATCTCTGGGTATAAAAAGTGATTAGATTTTTTCTCCTGCATAAGAAGGTTTGAAGGAAATAGCTGGAAAGGAGAGTCGCCGTATATTTCAGACAAGTCAATCGGATACTTTTGAGAAGCATACTGTTATTTCCTTTTCCATTCCATACACCAGTGGCCGAGTTCGCAGCTCGAATTGTGCTCTATCCCAAAGAACGAGCTGGCTGCTTGGTTTGTTGTCGCGGTACATCCCATCGCGGTATGTCCCTAACACGGAAACGAGTTACTTCATTCACTTTGCCATACTGGAATAAAAATAACAAACTAATAAATTTCCATCTAATGAATAACTGTCGTAGGGAAGCGAAATTTAGTGCATCAAGCAAAAGTGATGATAATTTATCTTCCGCAATATTAAAGTTACAAACCTATCACAGAATTATTATTACGCTTTTCGTGGCTGAAAGTTGTAGGAATCTTGAAGTGCTAACCCTATATTCTAAGAACACATAATAATACCCTAATACGGTAAGAATACACCTAATACATGTAAAATCTAGGACCTTTTAATTGCTAGCCATATATGCTGACTATTACGCCATAAGGAATGGCTTTAGTTCTTTACAAGCAGATTGCAGTTTTCACCGAGTGTTTTCAAGCTTATCACTAATTGCTATAATAGTTAAATCTCATGTAGGAATTGAATTTGAGACCATATGTGCCTTGGTGAGACCAATATGTTGCGTGGTTTTTCATTACTAAAAATGCTCTGAAATGCATATTGAATTATTGATAGAGGAGAGAAATTATGTAGACACTTTTTTCTGATAAAAAAGTCCTAGGTAATGATACATAGCACTTATTTAAAGCTTTTGCTTTAAGTTAACAAAGCTAATATTTTTCTCAATTTTAATATGTTTGCAAATCCAAATTTATCATCAGAATTGAAAAGGCTAAATATTTGACTCTTCTCCATGCATGTGTACCCCACATAGCTGAAAAAACTAATTAAAGTAATATGACATCTTAAGACATCAAAAATAGCATTTGAGCCATGTTACAAATCACCCTATCCAATAACACTACCACTTTAATTAACAAGTAATTCAACCGAGGTTAAATTACTCCGCGTTTCTGCTATAACGATGACGAAATGCAGTGTTTCAACTATTAACGTGAATATTAAATGACACTGATATTATACCTCTCTTATAAAGGTGTTGTGTTCATCCATTAAGGAAACGGCTATAACAGCGGTTTGTACAAGCTCATAATTTAATATAATTATGCATTGATATGTCGGAGAAAAGCTACTGTTATTAAAACTAATCTGATAGTTGTAATTAAGTCTCAACTTTTGAAAATATTTATCGCATACCGAATATTTTTAAAACCACCAAGTAAGTTAACGGAGAAATGAAAAGGAATTTAAGCTCCTCCTTTTAACGTTAATTTAAATTTTTATTACCAGCTTAATATAAATGTATAAATGAATTAATGAGTAGACTTTATAATTTTATTTTCATCACAAATGTTCATTTGGTACAAATCCAACTATCTTTGTATTATCAAAAATTAGAACAAAATAGTAATTTATCTGATCTTCTTGGCCTTTAAATTTATTAACAGTCTTTGCATATCTCTATAAAACTATTATCTTTTATGTTTCATAAATTTTTATGCCTTCCAATTTCTGCACTAGAAGTTTATGCTGGACACTTTGCTACTATGGTTACCGTCGACGGTTCATCCTTTCATTAACATATAATCATATTTGGAAGCAAGTCAAGACCTTACATGATTAATTTATTCTCTTGGCTGTGTATCGCATGATTCTAAGTAGCTGCCCTATAGTGGCTAAATGGTTAAAACGGTTAAATATGGGTAGTTCGACCTGGCTTGAGTTCGAACCCAGGCAAACGGGCTGGATCTGAGTGTGGTAAAGGTTAAACAGTTTAGCGGCCTATTATGGATTGAAAGATTTTATATTTACCATTCAGATGCAAAGGAGAAACCATGGGCTTATCTTATCAATGCCAGATTATCCGGCATCTGATAACAAATATTTCTTTTAATTATGCAGTGCAGTTTAAGAGGTGAAATCATTCATCCGTATATTTTTATAAAAACTATCAACGTTCATTTGAATAAACTATGATTTTAATTTGAATTAATGTTTCAATTGTTGTAGTAATACGATTCCTGATCATATACATACATATATATATATATATATTGAAATTCAGGAAACTATTTGAGATCCTCTAGTTGCATTCTTCTAAATTGGAAATCTGTAATTTAGAGCTATTTTGTTTCGCATTTATGAACAGGGTACGGGGTGCCTAGGCAATTAAGACATCCAATTTGTTTTGCGAATCCATAATAAAACATTTAATTTAATTCAACCTATACTCGTGCGATATAGTGGGTATGATACATATTTTCTAGTATTTTACAGATGAAATAGGTGAGTTGAATTCTTTAATTAACAAAATCTGTTAAGGCTGTGGGAAGAAACTGGAGTATTGATATCTTAATTACGTACAGTCTTGAAACGCAGAATTATTTGTGAAACAATTTCCATAAATTTCACTTAGCAAGACTTTTGTTTTCTTTAGATTTATGTGATTCATATTGACTAGTGGTTATCAAACAATGCATAATATTTGCAGTATCACATTCTCCAAATTTCCATAAAATATGATGCTGTATGGCAAAATAATGTAATAGCATTTATTCATCGAGGATTGTTTGTTTACCCACGTGACTTTTCAAAACACATTTCTCTGTTATCTCCGTTTTATACTTCGGAAATTAACTCCCACAAGCGATCCTAAAAGAGCTTCTGATGCATAAGCTAGTTTTGCGTCTCTTTGATTTTGAGTACAATCCAAGGAAATGTGACATCGTTTGAGTTTAATGGAAATAGTTAAGCTACCCTTTCATGTGTATTTAATTTCGATCAGATTCTGTGTCTCTATCAGTAAGATGGTTTCATTGATTAGATAGAGAAGTTAAGATAAAGTTATAGCAGAGAATATCTTTAAAGGTTTTCCAGAACTAAACAGTTGTTTATCTTTCAGTGTAGCTTCTACACACAAAGAATATGCTGACTTCCAAAATTAAATTTTCTACGATATGCTATAAAATGTTTGATGAAGACACAAAGGGAAATAATTTTTTGAAAGCTGACTTTCACATTTTTCAGACTACTACTACTACTACTACTCACTACAGATTTTTGCCAGGTTATTCACAGCATACGATTATCACCTACTCATTGAGTGAATCACATTAACCAGACATGGAATGTTTTTTATAAATCCAGACCCACTAGACACATTGCAAATGCTTGGAATTAAGAAAACATGAAATCAACTCTTATATTTTCAGGATTCGAACTACTATTCTTCCAATTTGCTAGCTGCATAAGATAATCATTTACAATATAAGAGTGGACTGGGGAAAGCGCGATAATTCTTTACAATCTTCTACATTTAAAAATTGACTACTTGGGATACGAACAAGACCTACCTGACTAAATCCAAGTAATGACAAGTTTTTGTTCACCATATTTTAGTTCAGTTGTCACTATAGAGATTACTAAATTTTATGCAAGCAGTAAGTTTGATAACTCAGGAGTTTATGCTTAGATTCAAGCCACAGACTTTTCAGATTATAAGGTGGCCTGTAACCACTACCATAGTAATGATTCCCTACAAACCCATAGCATAAGATTTCAATGCCGTGAATATTAAAATCATTAATGACAAACTAAGCGCAGGTCTCACAGCATTCAAATTATTGTTGACTTTTATCTTTAAATATATGTTTCTCTTATTTTGTTGTTGTTGAAAACTTTCGCAATATCTTTTACGAGTAAAATTCCACAAGATATATATTGTCATCTGGCTTTGAGATAAACATAGCTCTTTCGTAACTTCTGACAAATGGGAAATAACTGTCATGATTGAAAACACCATACACTCAATCGACGTTCTCCCTACTGAGAACCGACGCATATTTGAGCAATTATTGCAAACAATGCGGTAAAGATGCACTTGTCAACAATGCTGTAGGTTAATAATCTATGCTTCTTTTTCCTACCTTATTTCTAGTGTTTTAATTCATCGTTTTCTTCCATACATATCTATACAAAACTATTTGTTGTACTGTGTTTCATTAGTATTTAAATTCTGCCTCATGACTTCTGAATCTCTCTCTCTCTCTATATATATATATATACACTCGTATATGCACAGAGAGTTAAAAATAACATCATTAAACTTTTATATTAAAAAGGAAGATATATTAGTAAATTCAACGGAGTGGTTAGTTCACAGTTTATATCAAATAGATGTTGCTTGAAAGAAACGCTTGCTTTAAGATTTGTAAATGGGGTTCGTTATGTAGTAAGGCCGATTTCAAGTAATTTTGCCTTGCTTTACTTTCCTTTCTTAATTAAATACGTTCTATAACGTTCTACGTTATAGAAACATGCAAACTTGTTCAGTCTTTAACTCTTTAAATCCAAACCCTTCGCTAACCCGGTATCCTTAAAATACCGAACCGCCCGAACTACTTGTCCAGTTTCACAGAAGTTTACTCCCCTCCCCATCCATTAACGCAGAATAGGTGCGAAAATTTCGAAAGGCATTCTTTATACTCTCTAACAAAAATTCAATTAGCCTTTGACCCAACTCTTTATAAACCTATTCTGAAGGTCTGAAACTGAAATCAAAGAATCAACAACGAAATGTCATGTGCACGCTAAAGATAATATTCACAAATGGACCTCTTGTAACAGACTGTCTGCAGTAAACTGATATAATGCATTTAGAGAAACTGCACCTGCTATTGCATACCTTAGGGGGAGGGAAGAAAACAAGATCGCAATCTCGGGCGTTTTGGGGCGGTTGTGGTCGTCTGAATGAACGGCTATGTGGGGCAGTTTGATCGTCGGAGTTAAAATCCCCCAATGGATAATAAAATCTATCAGTTAGTAACAAGGCATACCAAGCTGTTTCATTAGGTGTCTGAAACTTCTCAGTTTCTGCTTTCACCATTTACTTAGCTTTGTACCCAAAAGGCAGTTAGTATTGACTCCAGATTAAAGAGTAAACGAATTTATTTCAAAATTAGATTTACTTAAAATTTCCGCGATTTCTTTCTTGAAAGCTAGAACGTTATACAGAGTGTTCGTAATTTAATCACTGGATAACAAATTTAAACTGAAACGCAATTTTACAAAGTAACTGGAAATAATTTATATCGATATAATCTTTAGTTCAAGGAATTTCTTTTTCGGAATGGCAGCAGGGAGAATTTCGTTTACAGACAAAAAGGCGTCGTACAGTGAAAAAAATAATGCATGTTCTCTGATTATGGGAAATGAAATTCCCAAAAAACATTCGGAGGCGATTCTGTAATGAATTTCATAAAACTCCACGAATGGTATAATCAATTAAAAGATGTTTAAAGAGCTTCAAGAGAAGAGACTTGTTTTGCATAAAGGAGCTGCAGGTAGACCAAGAGTAACTGATGAAAATATTTCCGCCATTCACGATGTGTTTGTAAGCAGTTCTAGAAAATCTATTAGACTATGCCATCTTGCAAACAGGAATTCTCAGTTCAAATGTACGTAAAATTGTTAGTGAATAGTTGAAAGTGACTGCGTATAAATTGCAGACTTGACAACAAATCAAGGCCTAATGGTCGAGATATTCGAAGAGAATTTCATGTAAACGTTCTTGATTGTATCAGAAATACTGATAAATTAATTCAGACGCTTACTTAGATGCTGAGATTGTTTGCTGATTAATTAGAAGGAATCCATCCAAACGTTTGCTCTTTCCAACCGGATAGACCTCTGTCTTTGAGCTACAAATGTGCATGATTCCATTCATGAAACATTTCCAGTCAGTTGGATGAGTAGAGGTTGGCCAATTTCAGTGCCATCTCCTTTTCTGGACGTCACACTACTCGACGTCTTTCTCTGGGAATATCGGAAGAAACGAGTTTATGTGGCAGAGATTCACAGCAATGAAAAATTAAAAAAGTCAAATTCCTACAGCAACAACTACCGTGACTGAGCAAGTGCTTAATAACGAAGGGGGGAATCGAGAACGAAATTGATATTCTCCAAGCAATTAATTGTGCTCATGTTGAAGTGTTTTAGTACGAAATTCTTTGAAGTGCAACGCCTTTTACCCGTGTTCCGTCAGGCTTTTAACCCCATGTCTTATTTTGTATTATTTACAATACATATTTATCCGGTGAATAAATTATGGACACACTGTATAACTGGCTAATGGATTACATTTATTTAAAGACTAAATAATATTTCAGTTCCTAGATGTAAC
>KK116301.1:334412-350559 GCA_000611955.2 Stegodyphus mimosarum
GGATATAAGGGAGTGAAAATGAAAACTATTAGTCTAATAATTCACAACGTGAAATATAATAATATTTAAAATTCATCCTTTATTTGGTATTAATATCGGATGAACAAATAATCTGTGGATGAACAAATAGAGTTTAAGTTCTATTTTGCTACAGATGGAGACTTTATGACATTCGGGATAATAAATTTAAATGATACATTCACTCTTCGGAAACATTTCTGCAAAATTATCAGATAAACTGCTATTCAGTGTTGCTTCCGGAGTTTCGATCTGACTCAAGTTTTAGTACTTGCTTTAGTTGCTTTGTAAAATCTTTGTGTCATCTTTCTTCCTCTTCTGCTTCTACCCCTAGCCAACAAAATAAATGACAAAACTCAAAAACTTTCCGCTCTAAATTGCAATTATTATTTAATACAGGTCATTATTGTTGCTGAAACTGAAGTAGAAAAGTCTTGTTCATTAAAGTGCTTTATCTAGGAGCATGCTCATTAACATCCGGCAATTAACATTAAATGCATTTACGTAAACGAAGCATATCTTGATGCATTCGTTATTCAAATTTCAGAATGCAATATAAGTAATCGACTTGAGGTAAAGCAAATGTTCTTAATCTCTAAACCATAGATATTCTCTTTTGAAATTGCTTACATGGGTTATAAATGGATAATATTTCGGATTAATAAGTTTAAAAGTGTGCTTTAGTAGCACTTAAAAATCTGAAGTTATTTTAGAAGCAGGTAAACAGAAAGAACATTTTATTTTTTTTCCTTGTTCTAAGAAGGACTAACCATTGTGGACGTAAACAAGAGTCTTAGAACTAATGGGAAAATGTCGAGAACTGAAGCTGAAAGCATTTCCTGAACGTAACAAAAAACTTAAATCAAAACACATTTATCAAGTAAAAAGGAAACGAGACGGAGAAAAAGTAAAGAAATTGCAACTGGAAATCGTAAACTGTCTTCGAAAAAAAAAGTCAACACTAGAAAATCTCTAGAAAAATGATTTATACTAAGTTGGCAAGTTCTGAGCTTCAGTTATGTACTTTAGACTGTAACAAAACACTTCAATAGATGCGTTTTTGTTTTGCTTTTCTTTTTAGAATGTGGGAGGATTCAGGAGTATAAACCACCTGAAAAGCTGGAACCCAGAGAGAAGTTCTGCGAACGACAAGAAACAGGAATAGCTGCCATATAAACTTCATGATCGCCTTGTTAAAAATTGGCAACCCTATTATTTCATGAATCACTTTCTGGTAGTTACATATGGGTATATCCACATATGCTGAAATCCACAAAGCGAAAAATAAAGTTGCTTTCACAGAATAGAAAATGCGGTAAAAAGAACTTAGAACGTGAAATCAGCTCTAACGTTAGAATAATGTGACGAAAAATTGTGACAGAGCGCGAACAATTTAACCAAAGGTACCATTTGTGTGCAACAACAGATCAAAACACTGGGTGCCGCAATTTAAAATTTTATTTATAACTCTAATTTCTCTGCTATAGAAGAGAAAAAATAAGCTAAAATTTTCTATTTTATTGAAAAAGGAAAGTAGTCTATAAAAAGCAAATATTTTACATGAATATGGTGCTTGAAAAAAAAGAAATGAAAAAGCTATAGGCGAGTGAAAATTGTATCCGTTTAATAACCTGATTTATGTTAACTACGGTGAAAAAAGTAGGAATGTTTGGCAAATATTATGCACCATTCGTTGTAGATAGTAATAAAAATATTTCACAGTCAGTATTTTAAATCACAGTCAGTATTTTAAATTCGTTGCTTGAAAGAAGAAAAAAGGAAGAAATGCTTTCTAATTTCCCAAACTTCAATCAAAATGTATTAAAACAGAATTAAAAAAAAATTAGTACACCCACATCCAAGAAGAGCTTCCTTATTATGATGTGGTTGCTAATGAAAGGCAGAACAATAAGAATATGATTACTTCCGTTAAGATTTGATACCATTTTTATTTTTGAAGCAATAAAAAATTTCCAATTTCTTAAATCATTTACTAGAAAGACGTTTAATAAATATTATAACATTAATGTAATATTATAACTTATAAAATTAATGCATTTAATAAATAATGTAATAAAATATTTTCCTTTGTTATCTACGTGATTTATAATATTACATTATTTTTTTTTTATTTTATTCATTTTCCGTAAGTATTTAGTATTTCTTCAGTACTTATTCTGCTAACTCATGACCTCAAATGATTAACAAAATATTTTGGAATAATTAATCATAACTTGAAATATTACTTTATGAACCTTTTAACAACCATTTTTAAACATCATGTCAAGTAGATTTCTGTTATCATATTAAGTCATGACACAGAAATTTATTTTTGGTTGAAAGTTGTAGGGTTATTTTTATTTTATTTAATCAGATATTATGATTTAAATCTTTACTATAATTTTTCCTTTTCCGTTTCCTCGCCAGAAATGTAAATCAGTTAGACAGCATTCGTCGGGGCTTTTGGATTGTAAGACAGAGTGCGTTTCTGCCTCTCGAGGCCACCTCAAATTTCGCTGATAATATTGTAATTCTTTGGCTTTGCGTTATTACTGCCGACATTTAACTGTTATAGAGGAGAGAAGTTTCAAGCCGACTTTGTTTTAAATCCAATGCGTAGCGTTTCACCATTGGTCTTAATTTTAAATTTGAATTTGTCTGTTATTTAACTTACATCACTGGAAGTGGTGGTTATTATTGTGAAGTACAAGAAGTAAGTTTATGTTAAAGTTCTTGTTTTAATTGAAAGGTTTTTTTTAACATTATCAAGACTTCGTTGTTATTTTAGTCACAGCTATAATTCGTTCTAATTGTTAGATGTTTTGATACTAGTTTATGCTACGAACGAAAGTCAAGCTACGTAAAGTGCCAAGCAATAAGAATTAGCAAATGATTTCAAAATAATTATGTCTGGTTTATGTGAATACGGCAAAGCCTCAAAGGCTATCTGCCTAAAGGAAGAGATGCCTTCGAGGAGGACTTTGTAAGGGAAACTGCCTCATTTATACGTTACACATGAGGAAAACCACAAACGCGACCATGCAGTCTCGGGATTCGAAACTCTGACCGAACTACCAGTGTTCAGCGACTTGAAAGCTCGGCCGCTGATAGACTTCAAACAATTAGAAACAATTTTTTCTTCCGGTTTCATGAAGTTTAAAACCAGAATACTAATAAAACAGAACATAATTACTGCAGTGGTTAAGCAAACAGAGCTAGCTGTAAATTGAAAAAATAAATTTGTTTTAAATTATGCTACATGATAATTAAAAGAAAATATATAAATGATGCCGTTTAAAGGAACATTTCTTGGAAATACTAAGAATTAACTTTCTGTTTTACTTAAGGAAGTACACAATTTATATATTCAAATTTACTTCTTTAAAAAATTATTTTACTGAAACTTTCGAAAACTGAAACATTTGCCCCCAAAATTGCAGATTTTTTTTTACTTCGTTTTCTGTATTTAATGTTTTTTTAATAATTATTTATGCTTCCCAAAGATATGTTTACCAGAAATGATACTGAATTTTTGTTTAATTCGATTAACAACAAAATTATTAATAATCTAAAATGTTTTATCTATGCAATATGGGATATAGAAAAATGCCTTATGCGCATTCACCACAGATGTACACTGCGCAACAAAAAATGGAACATTTCTAGTATATCTCCAGTTCTACTGGGCCGATTGACGAAATACAAATTGCATTTTTCATGTGTCGAAAGCGCGACTTAGAATATATATTAAATTTATATATAAAATTGTATAATATAGGTATTTTGACACAAAATCGGACTTTCTCTGAATTGACATGACAATGGTTTTTCCATATTTCGATTCTACGACTGAAATTATGCCTAAATATTAAATTTTGTAAAATTTGATGTGAAATTTTCAGAAAAATTAAAAAATTTACCTTAGCGCATTTTATTCAATTTGCGCCAAGAATTCACTTGGTGAACTTCTTAATACATATATTTCCCTTCCCCTTTTACATTGTGCATGAGCGGAAAAAAATCATATCGTTCCTAATTTCGAATCATTTTAACAAAGTGCGTAAACAACATTTGATGTTCTATCGCTTTCAACAAATATTCCAAATTTCAAAACTCGCCAATATATAAATTCGGAAATTTTAAATAAAAGACTAAGTTTTTGCAGATATGCTAGAAATACATCTGCTTTAAGATGATAGTAAAAATGTTATAGGTTATAATTCAAATTTTTTTCGGAAAATTTATAAAAATTATTTAAAAATACAAATTTAAAAAATAAATCATAAAAAATAGGCGAATTTTATTTGGAATGAACCTAAATTTCGAAATGTTAAAGGAAGACTTAAATAAGTTTAATTAAAAAAAGAGAGACTAATAAATTTATACCAAATTCAATTAACACTGTGGAGCTAAAGTTTTGAGAGCTAATTTTTTAAAAACTACTCTTGCGATTTTTACAAAACTTGGCAGTTTGACATAATTTGAGTCTTGAAATCGAAATATGGAAACAAATTGGCACGTCATTTCAGAAAACATCAGATTTTGTGTCAAAATACCTATATTGGAACAATGCTACATATAAATCTAATACATATCCTAAGTCGCGCTTTCTAGACATGAAAAACGCAAGTTGAATTTCGTCAATCAGCCTAGAGCGGGAGATATTGAACTCTCTCCTTTTTATTTATTTATTTATTTATTTATCTTTGGCACAGTATAAAATGAATTTCAAGCACATTAAATTGCTTACTTAAGAAGATATATTTTTTCTATAAAATAGAACAATAAAAATGTTACTGTAGAATTTTCAAAAAAATACATATGCTGCTAAAAACGTCATTATACCAGGACATTAGCTTCCTTCATTTATACGAAAGGTGATTTCGCATGGAGAGACACGTAAATCTAAACTTCAGAATGCATGCTAGAAGCAGAATGACGTTAAAAACGAAAACTTGATTTGAGTAGTTTAGCAAATATGTTGTACAGTATAGAGGTTTTTGAAGAAATACTTCCAGGTAAGTTCCAAAATCGAGACTAGTATACAATAAATTGTTAGGTATATCACCAATTCAGTTTCGGTGACTTGATTCACTTTGATCAAATCAAGAACAGTTTGCCAAAAAATGAACTGCATTACTATTTAAAGGTAGATAAGGAATCTGCACTTCGAAGTCACGTGATATTTATTATTCATTTCAATGATGCGAAAGAAGTTTATATATGCCATTTCAAGTCCATGTCTTAATCGAAATCTGTAGATCAATGCCTCTGTTAAATGCTATCGATGACTGGGGATAATAACACTTTAGCTCACGGACATATCAGAAGAACGCTAAGATCGATTTATTCATAGAAATGATTTTATTTTTTTCCTAAAATTACTTAGAAGTATTCTTAGTAATAATTTCTGAATTGATCACCTTCTTGGATGAATTGAATAAAGTCCTTTTAGAATGTAATATTATGAACGTTTATTTCTTTTAGAATTATGCTTTTCTTTACTTGCGTGTAGAATTCGCTTATACATATACAAACAAACTATACTGAATCTGAAATAGTATTAACAGACCGAAACAATATTGATTTCAACACATAATAGCTGAAATCAATAAGCAAAATTCTCTCTCTATTTGCAGCATTAATTCTATTTGAAGCATGCAACTGAACTGTAATGCAATGATTAGGTTTCACTGAATTTCTTTAATTAATTGGATATACTACTGTAAATAGCTTTAAATCTTTTGAGCGAAGATGCTGAACTCATCAGCTGTAACATGACTTCGACAGAACATCCCACATTAACAGCTATTTCAGTTAGGTTCTGTACGTTATACCCGTTATACTTTTAAACTTCTGTTATATTTTTAAGCTGGGGTATACTATTAAGAATAAAGATTGAAAATAGATGACAAGTAGTAAAAGTGAGTTAGAACGTAAATATAAATAATTCCTATAGCTATTTAATAAAAGTTTCAGTTTGATAGTTTATCATACATTAATTAATTTAATTCCAATTTATATTCAGAAACTAAATCGTCAGTTACAACTTGAAAAATAATTATTTCAGGTACTCGGAAAACTTGTCCAGCTAAATGCGATGATTCAAGTACTGCGCAAAACTCCTTTCGAAACATAATTATAAGCTACAGAAAAGGTGTTAGTTACTTATTTTTAAATCTTATTTTATCAATTATATTAGTATTCTCATTATTCTTACTGAGAAAAATGAAGCCAATAATGAAACTCGTGAAAGTTTTAGAAATACATTACTTATCATTTAATAAAAAGAACATTTTGAAACTTTAAAAGTCTTATATTACCAAACGTTCAAAGGTTGAATCAGAAACAATGAATAAATGATTCTTGTGCATCATCAAAGTATTTCATAAACCCATTGGAAAATTCCTTAAGCTATTAAACAGAAAGGGCGTTAAATAACTTTAACAACTATAAAACTTAAAAGCTTTTGTACAAAGGCTTCTTAAAGCATCATTTAAGATTAAAGCTTGGAAGCTTAGCAAGTAACAAAGAGAAACAGTTAAATGTAAACGATCGCTTCAGCGCATGTAATACCGTTTTTATTTAATGGCTTAGAATTACGCTTTGCAAAAATGATTACTATGCCACTTTGAAATATCCGAGTTATTTAAAATGTGTCGAAGAATGTTTCATTCTTAATTTCATTTACCTTAACAATTATATTAATGATTTGCTGCCAAGAGCTTTAAAAGTTGGACGCTTTCAGTTTATTAATTGATGGAGCTCTTTGGATTTAATTATAAAGAATTAGAATTTCACTTTCTTTGTAATTAGATAACAGAAATTATCTGCGTTTTTACACATAAGGAACATCGAATGCATAGTTTCAGCATAGAAATAAACACCCGGAACTCAAGGGGAAAAAAGCATTTTCTCTTTCGCTTCTCTTTTAAAAGAAAAAGAATAAATTCAATATGGCGTCGAAGTCATTAGTCCAAAAGATAAAAATGTAACATGGCGGCCTCCATGATGGCTTCGAATAAACGTTAAGCCAATTATGAATCTGCTACTGAACAATTAGCTAGTGGCGGTAATTTGCATACGAGAGGAACTACTGTTTTTTGCTCATTACAACATAATAATTCCCTGGAAGTTCGAGGAGGAATATTTTTTTGTATATCCTTGTAAACTACATGAAGGATATACTTTTTTTTCTAAATGCGTTCTGTTGACTCATTGGTGTTTGCGTTTATTTAGTAATTTAGTTATTGATCGCTATTTTCTAATTAAATCTGTCAACATAATATCGAGGGAAAACATTACGCATCGTATAATTGCTTTTTTCCTCCGTTCTGAGTATTTTCTTCACTCGTGAATTATAAAGTTTAATTTGCAAAACACGTAAATGTACCAAAATATGCTTAGCAAAAAATATATTTTTATAGCAAAAGATATAAATTACTAATTTTTATGTGAGTGTGAAGGGAACAAGCAATCGTTTTTATAATAAGCTGAAAGAAAGATTATGTTTTTATTCGTGAGGGTAATATGATTTTTTAACAGCTGCCTATTTCAGTTTCAGGAAACATAATTTTGAATTAAAATACATCTATAAAATTGAGTATTAATAAATTAAAATTGTATCTCATAAAATGTTATTTTTCAATTTCTCGTTAAACTGCTTCCTCCCATCCCTTAAATAAATGTTAAATAAATGCGGTATTATTAACGGTATTTTGACGAGTAAGAAATATTTTATTTTGATATAACTGCAAATATTTGTAATGGAGTTTGGCATAATTAGGACATTAATTAAGAATTTTCGTTTAGCACATAAAGCAAAGTAAAACTTTTTATAATTGAACTTTATTTCGAGGATTTGTACTTTCCATGGACAATGTAATCAAAGTTGTTTCTTTTCTCATAAATGTTCTTGTAATCAAAGTACATAGCAGTATTTCGTAGAGCATAGTTATTTTGTTCGGAGACGGATCTATAGTGCCACTGAAATTGCAGTAGGAAGTTCCAAAGTGTCTCCAAATTTAGAATTAATTTTCAGAAAACAATAACCTTGTCCTTTGCTCTAAGGCGAGAAATTAACTGAAGGTAGCTTCGAAATTCTTAAATACGATACCGTTTTGTTAGACCTCTAGTCTCAAATTAATGTCAGTAAAACATAATTATTTTCTTGTATTCGAGTTCCTGCAGGAAAGCTAACCATATAAAACATAAGAGAATATAATACATCGAGATGCATTTTGCCATATTTATTTTTCAGCTGAGCCATGGGAATATTTAGCAAAGATACAAAATAAGAGTATTAATCTCGGGTTTGGTATTGTAAATTAATAATAGTGATAATGATAAATAAAAAACACTGAAATCATATAAGAATATTATTAAAAAATGTTTAGCAAAGTGATTATGAAATCTGAATTAGGATGAATATAAAAGTAAAGCAGCTGTTCACAACAGCTGCACAACGTGCGTCAATATAAAGTGATACATGACGAATGTTACTGAAAAAATATGCTTAACAAGAGATAATAATAAACTTTCTGAACAAAAGCACATTTTAAAAGAGATTGATAAATCAGTGTGATAGAAAGGTATATAAATATACACTCTTTTGCAAAAACATCGAAGCACCATGAAGGAAGTGGTTGTTTTTGATGAAATTGAATATGTGCATAACTCATACAGAGATAATTAAATGACTAAAAAATCAAGGTCATAGTACCTATTCACGGCTCACAATCACCCACTGAGTGTTCAAATTAGTAGTTGGTAGAACCGCCCCTGGTGGCAATGCATGATTGAATTCATCGAGGGAAGCAATGGTAGAGGTTCCTAATGCCATCCAGCAACACATTCTGCCAGGCATTCATCAGCTGTCACTCCAGATCCGCGATATTTTGTGGTTCCCGAATATGGCTGCCTACCATGTTCCAGACATGCTCGATTGGTGCAAGATCTGGTGACCTTGCTTGCCAAGGAAGAGGATCAACCGCACGGAGACAGTCCAGAGATAGGCGAGCGGTATGTAGCTTGGCATTATCTTGTAGGAAAACGAACCCAGAATGATGTACCATGAAGGGTAATGCAACCGGCTGCAGGGTGGTATCAACATATCGTTAAGTTGTTAAAGATGTACGGAGGATGACTAAAGATGACCTGCTGTCATAAGAAATAGCGCCCCACATCATCACACTAGGGGTTATGGCTGTATGCCTTTGTAAAGCAAAGGCTGATTGGGACCGCTGGCCCCGTGCTCTCCAGACACAAACACGTCGGACATCTGCTTCAAGAGTGAAGCGGGATTCATCGCTGAACACTATACGATGCCAGTCTGATGGCAGCTATGATAATCATTTACGACACCATTCCAGATGACTCCGCCGAAGTTGTAGGGTCAAAGGCAAATGTCTTAAAGGCCTCTGTGAGCGTAATCCCGCCTCAGACAAACGCCGTGAAATGGTGGACGGTACCACGGGAGGTACAGATGTGGCTGTAATGCGTTGAATAATTGACAATGAGACCGTTGGGGCGGTTCGGGCCTGACGAACAATCATCCTACCTTGCCTCGCATTTGTGCTCATTGGCTTTCCAGAACCTTCATTTCGTCGGCAATTTCCTTGAAGCAACCATTATTGCAAACATCTTTGCACAGCAGTATCTTTACGCTGCAGGTGGCGGCCTATTGCTCGGTATAACCACACAGCTTCACGCTACCCTACAATGCGACCACGTTCCTTCGGTATCGTTGTAATGACATCATTAGTTGCTTCTTTACGGAATTACAAGGGCAACAACAAAAAAAGATAAATTTTCCGTTACTGATTTTGTACTTTGCGAATTACGCACTAGAACTGCGCTCTATGATCGCAATTCCTGTTCTTTGCCTTGAAACTTTGATCATTTACATGTTTGATCAAGATGTTTTCAAATACCAAATTTCATCACGATCGCAAAAGTCCTTCTTGGTACTTCGATTTTTTTGCAAAAGAGTGCATTTATATTTAACAAAACATTAGAGAAATCAAATCAAACTAAATGTTTGGTACAATGGTAGGGAGGTATGAGCTAACTATTGGAGCGATATGAGTATCCCTACCTTGAAACGTTTTTGAGCTTTTCAGTTAGGAAGGAGAGTATGAGATACATGAAACTAACTATAGTTTTCTCGAAACCACCATGGTGAGTGGTTAGAAATTTATGCAAATTTTAGAGTAGACGCACGTCACTGAGTTGTGCGAATGATGTGAAATGCGCAGTTCTCCGACGCACGTAAAGTAATATATAAGGGAAAGAACGTGCTGAATGGGCAATATTCGTGTCGTTATTTCTGCCAGTCGAATTATCGATGAAGTTTGGTTTTTGTCCCGGAGGATACGTGTAATAGGAGAGAATGCCAGGTCGTCGTCGAAGGCACTTCCAGCAGACAGACGATTTTACGAGGGGTATGGTGATTGGACTGAGAAGGGCGGATTGGTCCTTACGCCAAATCCGAGTTGATATCCACATGTATGCGAGCACTGTGCATTGGCTATGACGAACATGGTTGGAACAAGGGAATGTGGGAAGAAGGAGGGGTGCAGCTGCAGCCATAGTGACGTCAGCACGCGTGGATCGACGCATCCGCCGAGAAGCTGTGGCGGTCCTGCAAGTCACTTGTACCGCGATTCTGCAGCATTTCATACGAGAACCATTTCTCGTCGATTGGTTAAATGTGGCCTGCACTCACGGCGTCCGTTAAGAAGATTGCCATTGACCCCGCAGCATACACGCCAACGTTTAGAATGGCACCAGATTGGAGCGATGTGGGTGACAGAATAGCGAAACGACGTGTTCTCAGATGAGTCACGCTTCTGTTTATCCAGTGACAGTCGCCGCATACGTGTGTGGCGTGGACGTGGAGGCAGATCATGTATTGCGGCCGGTGGCAATCCCCTACCTTCAGGGGCTACATAATGCAATTTTTCGGCAGGATAACGCTCGACCACACATTGCTCGCATCTGCCAATGTTCTCTGCAAGGTATACAGATGCCTCTCTGGCCACCTTACTCTCCTGACTTGTCACCAATGGACATGTGTGAGATGTGATTAGACGCCGTATGCAGACTCTGCCCCTGCCTCGTTCAGAAGACGAACTGTGGCAAATGGTTGAAAGGGAATGGAGAGCCATCCTTCAAGAAACCATCCGCACTCATATTGACTCTATACCTAGACGTATTTCTTCACGCATCGCTGTCCGCGGTGGTCCTACATCGTACTGAGCCGATGCCGTTCTCGCTCTGTATTCTGACTATCATTTTATGCTGCTTGCTATCGCTGTTTTTTTTCCAAATTTCATCACTTTCTGACCACTCCTTCTTGGTATTACGTTTTCAATGTCGAATGTCGAGCACTGTACATTCAGGCATTAAAGAGATGACGATTTAAATTTACTGGAAACCTTTTAGTTTATTTTTTTTTCAGATCTAGCAACTGCAGAAACTAGCTGCTGTGCTTTTAGACACCGTAGAAGAAGCTTTAGCGTTATGCTGATGATTTTAGTAGCTTGCTTGAAAAAATTACTCATTACACTACTGCCAGGACACAGAAAAATAAATTTGTAAAGGAATCGGTTACTGACAAACACCTGATTCACTATCTGAAATCTGCAATAAACAGTCACTGAAATTGTTTTTATTGGTATAAAGGGTATAAGTCAGCTGTGCAGGGAATAAGATGTCATCCAAGTTAGACGGTACGCTTTTGACACATAAGCCGATTTTATGAGAATCAACTTATGCAGGTGAATATGATCTAGCAGATTTCTTAAAATTCAGCAAGTGCAAAACAAAACCAAGGAAATCTTTTCATAATAAGGAGGATTGTGTGCAGAGAAGATATTGTTTTTTTTATTGATACTAGGATGATTTGTGTTCCCTTTCCAAAAATTCCACCAAAACTATCATTGTGGATTCCATCAAAAAACACTGAGCGAAAGTAAGATGGATATTCTTCCATTATTCATAATGGAGGAATATACGTGCAATGGCTGGTGAAAGAGACATTCTCGCAGACACCGACAATATGGTTTTAGATCATGTGGTATGAAGGAATTAGACAACATTAGCATAAACATTCCGCCTCATATTATGTTAATATTTTAAGTAAAACGTATACTGAACAACTATTTGTATTTCCTCTAGATTTAACATGCACTATAAAATGTAATGCTATTCACAGCAATATTACGTAAGTTTTACTGAACGGTTGCCATGATTGTGTTATTTTATAATTTTTAAGAATAAAACTAGTTGATTAAGAAACATTCGGCAGCCACTTAGGTAGGGATAATATTTGTGACAAATATTCTCCATATTTGCAGAAAATCATCTCCTACTTAAGCGAATAATATCTTCAATTAACCAAACATAAGATACAAGCAAAACCTTTCTCTTGTTAATCAATTTATGTTTAATTAAATGAGAACCAAAATAAGCTTAGACGTAACCACAGATTTCCAGTTTAAGGAATTTTGTTCGAGCACTAACACTGTTGCTATCGATTGTTGATAACTGAAATATTTGTATACTGAATGGAGTAATATTAGTTTAAAGTGTGCTGTGAATTTCTTTCATGGTTTTTACTCTTTAACCTTTTCTTAATAAAAAAGATACATGCTTTCACCTTTGGCCACTAATACATTTTCACACACCTTCTTTTGTAGAACCCAAATTTTAATGAATAAAGAATTAAGTGCCATTTTTAATATCAGGTAAAAAGAGATCAGGGATTTTGCAGCCCATAATTCAATGTCAAATATGAAAATTGCTTTTTGTACCGAATATCAATGTTTTAAAAATTAAAGAAAAAAAATAAAATTATTTATTTGAACTTAATAGCAAAGGGATTCATTAAAGCGTTTAAGATTCAATTAATAATCCAAATTTTTATTCATAATTAAAAACAACCGGTAACGTTATGCGCTGAAACTTACAAGAAAATCATCTGGAAAGAATTTCCTACAAAACTAAAGTTGACGTTGAGCAGCACGAGATACTTTATGGAAACACATAGATTCTGATATTGTACACCATGGTATAAGAACAAGAGCATGGAAATCGATATTTGCTTCCATTAAGCACAAACGGCCTGAATCTTTTTACAGTCCAATTACATATAACTCCGATTTACGACATCCATCCGATTTCTCCTTAAACTAATACTTATTACCACTTTTTTGACCTTAACACAACATAGATGGCAAGTGTGCCAAAAGTCTTGATATCTTACTAATTAAATGTTAATCAAATTCATGGGAGATTCGATGGAGCACGGGATATAGCAACTAATTTGTTTGCCTTCGGGTAAATGGGGGAAATCAAAATCGTGCAACAGCGCGAAAACAAATTTAAATTCATTAGCTACTGATTGTTACATTAATTAAAGAAGTTCAGAAACCTGGTTGTTTTCTTTCTTGAAATATCTTATCTTTCATAAATTTGTGATTAAATTACTTTGTGCTATTCATAATTACATTTACACTTTGGATGAAAGTGGATTAAAGATCTGATCTCTGAGGTTCCACTCAGAATTTCATTTTAGTTCCGAACATTTATTGCCTAATTTAACTAATTTATTATTTTATTAGGATGGAAATGTATTTAGATTTTAAAACTGAAAATAAGAAAAAAAATTACACAGAAGAACATAACGAAAAAATGTTATGTTTTGCAGGGCGTTGATAGCATTTTTCTGTCGTATTTATCCCTTGATTATATTCTACAATAAACGCAGAAAAAAGCAGATATTTGATGAAAGTTGGTTTTTGACAACAACAGAAATTTAGTTATAAAATCAGAGCTCGCTAGTTTTATTGTTATGTACGTATTTCATTTTGTGATAAAAAAAACTTCCCTACGTACAGAAAATCTGTTTTAAAAAAATTGACGCGTAAAGCACATGACTTGTACGGAACATAAAATTATACTGATTTTTTTAAATTTCATTAAACTTATTGGATTGAATTAAATCTACTTCCTCGAAAGCGCAAAAACCAAAATAGAATAAATGCACTCTTTAAAATTCACTATATTTATTTACCATAGGGAAACTTTGGTGCTCATTTAACATCGTTACATCTCATTCATTTTATAACACAATGCACAAGCATTATATCATCCGAAGAATTATCTAATTTAAATTTTAAATTTATCTGTTCTATTCAAGTACTTTGATAAATCTAAAACGGTGTATAAAAGAAATTAAAAAAAGAAACAGTTTTTCATAGACGCTTCATTATTTTTCTTTCAATTACTTTCGTTCCCACTCCGCGACAAGGCAAAAATTCATAAAAACTCAAAATATCTATATTAAATATTACGAAGTAAACCTTAAATACATATTTCCTAAAATAAATTCCAGAATGGATTAAGCATGATTTAATTCGTAATAAAAAAAAGGAGGCTTTATCTTTGCTGTTGCGAAGCTTAGTTTCTGTAGACTGGCAACAAATCCACTATTCTGGTAAGTTTCAAATGTCAACAAGTATGGGTGTTATGCTAAAAATGACTAGGCTTAGCCTCACTGAAAAAACTTTTAAATTGTTGATAACTCTACAAATCTTGCATACAGATTTACTAAATGCATAAAAACTTTAATGGAAGATAAGAACAACATAATTCAATCATTTTTAAAGCAAAAAATGCATAATTTACAAACATATAAGAATAAAAACTGAGCTCAATGAGTCGCGTAACAGGGGGGAATGTATTTATATAATGCGGCCGACTGCAAGCAAAATAGGAGGTGCAGATCTACATGTTATATCAGTCCCGTATACAAAATTTCAACGTTCTGAGACTACTCGTTTTTGAGTTATGTGAGATAAATAGATAAATACGTACGTACACGCAGAAGCAATGAAAAAGTCTCTTCAGAATCCATTTTAAATTAGTTTATATTTTTTGGGGGGATAGAGAGTCCTTTATTCTGTCCTTACTTTCAGATATCACGCAAAAACATCGTTAAATTGCATTTAGTAGCGGTCAAAATGGATATTTTCGCTGAAATATGATACTCGAAATTTTTCACGATTACAATACTCCCTTTTTACTTCGTAGAAGGAAGTACAAATGCATAAAATTAATTGGATTTGTATATTAGTTGTAGAAAAATTGTATCATCTCCGCTGAAGCAAATAAAGAAACATATCTTGCTCGTATTAGAGCTGATTTTACGTTTGAGGTATATAGACTTTAGAATATTTTACAAAGAGGATTACGTGCAGCGAAAATGTATAAAACAGCAATAATTCATTGTGGTAAAAAGAGTATAGAAAAATGAGGCAACGAATAATTTATAAAGAACCGGACTTAGATACATTGAGTTTGAAAGTAGTAAGCTGTTGCATAATTTTCGAACATAACGGAGAATGATAAAGTATATCAAAGGCTCCATGTTAACAGACGAAACCATCTTTTCAATTTCTTTTTATGTGAATTATATATTTAAGATCTGCTGACATAATCAGTCTGCAGGAATAAGTAATATGTAGTAAGACTGCAAAGTGAACTTAGGGGTGCAAAAGTTAATTATGCAACAGAATAACATAATTCATATGCATGAAAAATCTTATTTTGGACCATACCGAAAGAGCAGAGTAATGAAGTTTGGAACCAGAATCAAAAGCCCTTTTGTCCCTCATTCTTTTCTAAAGAAACCACGATAAAATTATAATCTGTAATGAAGATGTTGAAAAGAAACGGAATTTTGTTCTCGGACTAAAAAATGTGCTTTTTTTTCCTAATTACCTCTGGATACTGTAAACACATAAGAAATTTTTAGTTTAATATCATGCTGACCTAAGAGATCACTGCACAAATTTTTGTTAAGAATTTTTCTTCTTCGTTTGCTGTCTGCATTAAGTATGTTAATGAAAGATGCAGGACGCAAATTTCTATTTTGCACAGATGAAAATGAGATATCAGGAATATTTGATTTATTCACAGATATAACAGAAACAAACTTCACCTATACCGTGGTAATAAGACAGCAAACCAGTGAATTCTATTTATTTTTAAACAACAGAAAGCAAACAGATGGAACGTAAGTGTCTAACGTAATTAAACATAAGATTCATTCCTCCTTTGGAAA
>KK116301.1:350608-405839 GCA_000611955.2 Stegodyphus mimosarum
CGAATTTCGAGATTGTTTGTCATATAGCTCAAATTTCCTTAAGATGTTTAAAAGTAATGAACTGAAAGAAATTTATTTCCACAAATACATTTGTTTATGGGAATACAGAAAACATTTCCTTATCGCCCTGGTATACGATGATGACAACATGATCTGCATGTATCTCACCAAAAAATAAGATTCCGGTATAAACGTGGCAGCTTCTGAAACACATTAGAGTGAACACGTATTAAATTATCATGCAGTAAATATTGACTCATTGCCAGACACCGATAGGACAGATTTAAAAATATAAACAAATATTACATTTATAGTATTGAAATATTTCCATTGAAACATTTAATAAAAATAGTGGACACAAAGTTACAAAAAGCAGTATTTGAAACTTAAAAACTTCCCAAAGGGTTTAATACAGTTTTAGTATAATAAAAACATTAAAATTTACTGCATAAAAATACAATAAAGTTTTTTTAAAAATATTTGCTGATGGCATCAAGAACTCCGAAAACATTATCGCATCTTAAATTTAGTATTACAAGTTTCTTTAAAACATTTTTTCGTTAGTAGGTTTTGCTTTAAAATTTATTCAAACGAAGCGTTATGCTCGGAATGATAGATAGATATCTTAAATAGAGATTGCTCAATACAGTAATCCATGTTTAATGAAAAAGTTATTTATTTAATGAAAAAACATGTATATTGCTTTTAATTTATAAATATTTTTATTAGATAATAATAATCTTATTATTTATCAATTATGAATAGAATGCATTTATGCAAGTATAACATATTGATAGTTATATGCACTGAATGGAAACAAAAGGTATGTCTCAGTGTAAAATGTTAAAGTAATTACAATAAAAATTAAACGTAAAATTGACTCTCAGTCAATTTCCAATTAGTTGGGCGCCTAACAACCTAGCTTTGTAAAAGAAAATGCTAAGATTTTTACTTTACTATGATGGAAAAAAGATACTGCCAGAACAAAGCAATATTTCTACGTGAAATTCAAAAAGGAGGAAAAAATATTTGATGTATTGGCAATTAATTAAATTATATGTAATTTAGTATATGCAAGTATTGTTAAATTATAAACTAAATACTAATTGAAAAATCACAAAATTAAGTTGATTATGTGACTATCTTTTCTTTGTTGACTCATCTCAAAATACAAGGCTTATATACACAAAAATTTTGCTTTTCTGGTTTGAAATGTATTGCTATTATTTTGAACGATATTTTAATTTATATGATCAAATAAATTTATTCTGAAAATTAAAGTTCTTAAAAATATAGGTAAGTTAATAGTATTTTGTACAAAATTAAAAGTGTACAGCTTCAGATTTTCATTGACTCATATCTAAATATAATAATATCTCAGTCAGAGGAAGATTTGTACCACATTTTACTTAAAAGTGAACAGATGCACCGCATACATGCGCTTACAAATTAAATCTCTGCAGCTTGCGAGATTTCTAGATAGCATACATGTTAATTTAAAATTTAAATTAGACGCAAGCGACTAAAATGCAAACAGCCTAACAAACGCTTTTCAAATTTAACTTGGTATAGGTAGAAGTGGGGTAGGATACCAGAAATTCATCACTGGTCTTACGAGTATAGCCCTGCCACACTAATTGTGAAGTTGTAACCCAATTTTGAGGGAGAACATCCCGGAGGGATCCAAGGGTTTACCATCCCTGTTTCCTTACTACAACCTCTCGAGGGGACTTTCGGCTCGCCATGTATTTTGACTGCTGCCTTGCCGCACAGACACTGTACGCTTACGCACATCCATGCCTTCTCCTAGATCTGATCCCAGGTTTATCGGTCCACTATACCAACTGGGCGGCTCAAATTTATCTAAAGGCGCAACTGATTTCGGCTTGCCAAATGGCTACACCACAGTGGGGAGTGAGAGAATAGCACAACTGTTAGCGTCGCTATTGAAAGCTCTCTATGTCAACTTTTAAGGAATTTGTCTCTTAAGTACATGTATCTCAATAACAACCTGGTGAGAGCTAAGAATGAAAATAAGCGATGGTACAAAATCGCATGATAACGGGTTATTCAACATAAAATACTTAAGTGTTTATGTATACATTTGATGATTTAATGTGAATATTTCTCTAAAAGGTATCCAGGAGATATTACAGTACAATACCTTTCAGTTTAGGGGTATCTATTGTATTTCACAAATTGTCACTGGGTCTCAGATCACGTTCGTGTATAATGGATTGACTAAACGGTTAAACACTGGAATATAATGAGTCTATAGTACACGATTTAGTTCAATATTCACCATGAATTGAACATCTAGTTTTTTCAACTAATTTATGTGGATCACGTACGTTTTAAATGCATTGATAAGCTTTCGCAAGTCATTTCAAGTCGTTTATCCAAATAATATTGATCGCATTTTGACGGAACATCTGCAGCACGCTTAGAGTATAATGTGAGCATCCTTTGGGATACTAAAAGGAGTATTAAACGATGGTCGCCGTTTGTCGCTTTGGGGTTGTGGGACATTTAGCTGGATAGGCTAATATATCTTTGCGCCAGAATAAATGTTCCGTAGCAGCAGTGGTCAGCTGAAAGCCAGCGAATGGTCAGACTACTAAGACATCACGATATGCTAGTTAATGATCCGTATCGTCATCGCATGCCGTGTGAATGTATATGCTTAAGAGATTCCATTTGGTTTGGGATACTGTGGTGTATCTTACTTCCGTGTATGTCAAGATGCAATCGAATGACAGTCGGCCATCTTTGGTCATGAGAGCAGACAATCTTCTGTCTGGTAAACTGAGGGATTAAACCAAATTTTTATGAAAATGGGAAGAGGCATTTCAAATTAGTATTTTTACTGTAATTATGTTTTTCGTACAGGCGTAGAAAATGAAATGAAATTTAAGAAAAGAAAAATTATTAATATAATTAAGTCAATAACAGAAATAAAAAGTGGGCTTACTTTATGAAGGATAATAAGTACTGTGTTATTATAAGCATGCGTTGCAGTGAAAAGCATAATTATATTCCAGTTTTTGAAGTCTATCCGCAGTGGTTATATAGAATTCACTATTGGGAAAAAATGTTTTTCCATGAATCACTAAAATTAAATAATTCCAACCTCACCTGTTTTGTGAGAATAAATTTTACTTTTCAGTGTATCTTAACTCATCTTTCATTGCTTACTCAACTAGAAATAAAATATAAATGTAAAACAACAAAACCCATTTTCAACGGAAATTTTCCACTGTTTTTGTATTTAAGCATAGCTAATAATTGTAAATGGTTAAGCATACGGCAGTAAATTCGACATAGATAAAAAGGCTTCTGTCTTTCTTTCCTTTTTCTTAATTTATGCAAAATTTCTCATGAAGCTAATTAGTTTAGTAATACGCACCTTCTAACTAAATATTTGCAGTAAATAAAATATAATTTAATTGTAATTCGTTATATGTGTACGTAATAGTTTTTACATAAATAAAATGTAATCTATGCAAGTTAAAGATATTTCTTTATCAAGAGATAGAACTATGACTATTTGTGATATCCATACAAGCTCTGAAGAGACCTTCCATAGATATAATTAAGTAGTCAAGTGCATTGAGCATAATAAATCAGTTTCGTTTTGTGAACATTTCAAATAAGTATACGTGCAGAGACAACATGTCTAAGAGCCTCCCCAAAATTTGCAATGAGTTTGATGTCGTGTTCATACATTAGTCACTCCATGATAGCAATGCCTTTAATCATTAGGTACTCAGTCTCTATATTTGCTCTACCTGGATGTATATTTTCTTCCATAAGAAAAATATGCCGACAAGTTGATGCAGCGTCCAGCCTCGCTATGGTGTCGGAGATCACTTCTGTACCATTTAGTACACCACTGCCAACGTGCAGATGTATGGGATATTTCAAAGGTATTTCACCCACACCGTCACTGATAGCACTAAAAGCGTTATATCCTGGGTTTCTTATGCATGTCAATATTTCTGTAGACCCACACAAGCTAATTAGATTCCAGGGCAAATTAGTGACTAATCTATGAACTGTTTGTTGAATCCTTTAGATTCTTCTCAGTTAGTATGCTGACAACTTCACTTTACTTACTTTGACAATTAAAGATACAGAAACTCATGGTACTCAAACACACACAGTACTTTAATATATAGCCTTCGCTGCACACACACGTATTGACAAACAATTTTTGAAGAAACCATTCTTATTAAAACTGACAATTTCTCAGCAGTTGCCAAGTGCAGAAACCCAAGACGATAGAAAAGACGCATCTGGCGTTTAGTCATGCTCTTGAAGTTATTTACAAAGACAAAATTTACACAGCGGTACACCAAAGAAAATAAATATATTTTTAGAAAACAATCTTGCTTCAAATCACTTGGCAGCACGCTATCTTCAAGAGATATTCAGCCATTTTCTTTCGACCATAATTTACCATATTCAATCAAAATTTAACTATGGCTGTCTTTCAAACCTAGTTACATCAGTATTTAAACAGAGCTTTTCGATTATTATCGCATTGTATTTAAAGATTTCAGAAAGCGTCGTCTCCAGCCAGTGTCTAATTTACATATGTCCGATGAATGAATCCTAAATGGCACCTTATACTATAGTATTTGCAAATTTCTTGCAGCAGCAATTGTGAGTTTTATACAACGAAATTAAAGTATTCTTTTCGAAGCTTAAAATTTAAATCGCCTGTTTAACATTTGGAAAGCAGTGTATTAAAAGTTTCAAAATACTTATTAATAATTTTGTGAATTTTAAAATTATAATAAATAAATCAATTGGATGTGAAACCTAATTTTCTTCTATTGTATGACCCCCATTTTCGTACGATATACTATTAATGAGACGTTATGTTTAGTCTTCTAGATTCGGAAAATTATACTCCTCCCTTTTAGTTTTAAATTTGCATATTGCAGGAAATCTAAACTTATTTAAAGTGATTTATCTCATAAAAAGGGTCTGTAAATTTTTACGCAGCATATTGGTTTCAGAAGATTTCTAGATCTTAGAACAAAGAAATCATTACCGTGATTCGTTAGTTCATGAAACGCTGTAATTGAAAAAGGTTTCATTTCATTGTATAGTAAGCATTGCATCAAGTATGAATTTCTAAGGGTATTTTCATAGCAGGTAACAGGTGTCTGAATGCATCCGCACGTACATTTACAGAATAACAAATTCATCAGTTCTCCAAAACTTTAAAATCGAAGTAGAGAATTTTTCAGTTGAGATACACATGCTGAGCGTTAGTCCATTATTTTATGTACATGACTGAATATAAACTCTACATGAATATGAAAGATAAGGAAACATGGAGTCCGGGATGCTAACAAGACCTGAATGTTAAACATTGTTGTTACAATGGCAATGTCGTACGTTTGGAGAAGTATGAAGTATTCGTGGCTGCATGATATTTCTTTGCAAGGGTGAAAATTCTTTCGTCTCCAGAATTTAAACAAAAACGTGCAAGAATTATTCACTTTGACTCTAATGTAACTCAGTTTTAACTCGAATACAACACTGCCAGTCAACTGTATTTTTATTTGCAGCATAACTGTTCTTGTCCATGATTTCAATTTAAAGCCACACATGTCTGTAGTACATATTTGGCATTATATTACGTTCTTATTTTATTGATTTTTTCCGACTCTGCAGAGTTAATTCTTCAAACGGCTGCTCAAGTGTTATCGCAGTTTGATGAATTAAAAAAGGCAGATTGCGCGATCACGTATCACTAAAAATATAGTAACTGATTTAATAATTCGGAATGATTGCTAGAAAATGTGTAGCTAAATATAAAGAACTGCGTAAATTTCAGCTCGCAAATATGAAATTAGGGAATTGAAATACATGAAATCTACATTTGAAAGAACATATTTTAAGCGAACTCATATAACCATATTTCTTCTTTTTTAAATTAAAAAAAATCAATCTGAAAAAGTAACAAAATCTAAAATTTTACAAAACAACGAAAGTAAACTATAGATCTGCAATTAGAACTTGATCCTTTACTGATTTAAAAACAGTTACAAAATATACTAGTACTGCGCACTCTCGATTAACCGGTTGCAGATTATCCTGTTAGCGAATTATCAAGAAGTGGTGTTGCAAACAAATAAACGCTTAAAGCTATGAGTGTGCAACAGGGACAAGTAGGAGTATGCTCTAAAAACAGCTGACTTCTGTCATTAAGTTTAGTTTCAACGATTATTTAGTAGAATGCATAGACAAAATAGCTAATTATCAGAAAATCGAGATGGAAACTAAAATTGTATGCCAGAAATTTTAAAATGCAAAATTCTTCGAAAGTGTCTATTGGAAAAACATTGAAGAACGATTCGATGGCGTTTCGACTGAACCTGACTTTCAGTACTTGAGTAACGGACATCATTTCAAATGTCACACAGACAAAAAAGGCAGAGGGGTATACTGAAAATATAACTAAAGAAGATACACTAGTCTTGAGGCAGCAATAACTTCTGTTGAAATTCTACTGGACTTCGTCAACCGAAATGGGTCGAATATAATGATAAAATAGCACTTCGAAAAATATGGAATGAAATTTGACAAATGTTTAAATGTCCTCAAAAACAAGGTAAAATTACTGATTATTTTAAGAGATAAACACATAAAGTATGCACAAAAATTGACAGTCATTATCCACATTTTTCGGTCATCCGTGATACCACAATCGAAAGTTTATTGTGTACACAAATATTTCAATAATGATATATTATCTTGATAAATCTATATCGTAGTATTTATATGCAGTGTCTATGAAACGTGGTATTTATTTTCACACCATTGTTTATAAACATGCATTTCTACTTATAAAGATGTTTTGAATAACGCAGGTATTCATGTTATGGTTAGTTTGAATATGCAAAATCTTTTTGAAAAATTACGAAATGTAACATTGTTATAGCTTTCCAGTCCCTATATTTATATTTAGTGAAATAGAATTGTTGCGTTCTACAGGTTCGTGGATACGGAGTAATTGATACAACACTTTATGAAGTATCAAAAATTAATTTATTCATCAATAAGCATTGTCACATAGGATAGTTCAAAGACACGTTTACACTTGTCGAAAAACTACAACAAACACGCTGAAACAATCAGCAACGCAGCCTTCAGGCTAGAACGGTGAAGACAAGTGCACTGCAAAACACTAAAGTACAGCTTCCGACTCTGTCGATCATTCAGCTAATCTTTTAACTCAAGATACTCCTCCCCCCCGTACAAACAGGGTACATATAGCTTTAACCTACCTTTGAGAATATTCCCTAGATTAACAGCTAGATAAACGCGTTCCCTAAATAAACTCATTCTAGAATGTTCTCGCTTCGTCTATGAAATATCGCTAATTTTGACGCCAAATGGGCGATTTCTTTCCACATATGGTAACTCTAAGCCCACGTGTGGTCACGCTGCTCAGCAGGCAGATTTCAGCCTCCGCTCCGTTGGAGGAGCTTCGATTTCAACCCGCTTTGCGAGGAAGCTATCTCACCGCGCAGCCACTGGGTATTTCGCAACAGTATGTTTATTATAAAAAATAAAACTACTGTAGGACAAAAGTTCGATGAGATATTTTAGCTTCTCAAAAGAATTCAGTAAAACGCAAAACAAAATACTTCGAAGACATTTTTTTTTCTTTTAATGTCATTCATTTACAGTATTTCGTAATTTATGAATTTTTAATTTACGATTTCCTTCATATGTATGGAATTCCGAAACAAGCAATTTATGAGAATTCAAGGGTTAAATACATTTTGTCAATATTCTCAAGCAAATATATAAATAAATTATAAATATTTATCATTTTCAATTAATGCAAAAAATAGTACAGTTTTTGCTAAACTGAAGCCTGCTAATGTTTCCTAGAACACACGTTCTATAAAACTGTAAGAATGAATTTTGTTTTTTAAATGTATGTATGGATGTATAATTTTAACGAAAGGTTCCATAGTAATGATCGTAACTTAATTTATTAACATCAAAAATCATTTTCTAAACTGATATTTTATCTTAGAAAATATAAAGATATTTCTGTCTTCAATATGTGTTTCTCAGTGAAAATGATCTCAGACTTTAATATTTAATATAATATCTCAGTCAATTTGTGTCATACGGTAGTCAAACCATATTTTAGAATAAACATTTGCTAAACTTAACTACAGCTAAAGATAGACCGTAAAAAATATTATATATATATATTTTTTTAAATTTTAAAGTCCCAGAGCATGAAAATGTTTCTTTTTGCCACATTTTAGAAACTGGAAATATACGTTTACCACGAAAGCGTTGCCTAAAGAAAGGACGGATAATTACTTTTATGGATACAGTGTGCAAATAATGGTACAGTGTGTAGATACTGTGTTACTCATTTTTTTCTGTGCGATCAATCAAATAGGTAATGGGATGATTTCTTCCTTTTTAAATTTTCCATGCAAACATCGGGCATATATATTTACATATTTCACCTCAGATGCATATTTTTTTATATTTCTTAAAAACACATCTTATTCCATTTATATGTTTTGAGCTTTTTGACATTGTTATAATAGTTTAAAGCCCCTCACTAACGCTAACGTTAATGGTAAGTTGTTCGCAACCCCCATAAGTTTTATAGCATTGCAACTGCCATTACCCCAATAATAAAGATATTTATGATATGTGCGGCTGAACTCCTTATAGAAGTTGCATCAATGCAACGCTACAAAACTGAATGGGTATAGTTATCTCTTACAGAAACCGTTTCTATACAATTTAAGCGAAAGGCTAGACAGAAAGTCTACGAAGAAAAATAATTCTTAGACACCATCTATATATATATACTATCCTCAGAGGTCTGAAACACATCATAAAGTTTCTTTTTCATCTTTTTTTTAAAACTAAAAATATATAATATTGTGTTTTTTTTATTTTAGCCAGTAATGTGTTTTAGGTGTTAATAATAAACCATTGTCATGAAAGGAAACTCTTATACAGAATAGCGAGGCATTTTATTTGAGCTATATTTTGGTATAAAATATATTTTATTATATATTTCCCAATTTTCGTTTCAAACTCTGTTATTAAAAATTTATGTGTTGACCATTTGGTTTTTTTACCCTAGTTTAGTAAATATGCAACTCTCCCATATTGAAGCATACAAAATATAGTTGGTTTACTCGTTTTAAAATGGTTTGTCTTGTGGATCTGACGGTAGTGCCAAAGCAATGAATGTCAAATAAAAATGTACGTCAAAATTTTAATATTAATCTTTTTCAGGCTAGAGTATGTGGCAACATATGATAATACGAATAACGTATATGAATGAGAATGATTCTTAGTATATTAGTTATTCTCAAGCCTCATCACATGGCTTACAAATATTGACGTTTTTAGGTGAACATTCATATTAAATTATATGAATTATTGAAGTACCATTTAAAGTTTCAATAATACGTCGTGCCGAAAGGCAAGATGAGACAGCGATAAATTTCTGCAGTGATTTATCAGTTTGATTATATATATATATATATCATGGAACTGAAGCGTGGTTATGTTATATATGTGTAAATTTACTGAACTCGCCAGTTAAAAATTGTACATGAATGCACAAGAAACATGTACTGTAAGCAAACAACTGTCCATGGATGAGCAACAAAACACCAACTTTCTACTCAATCAGCTTTCTGGTTAAAAATGTGTTCCATTCTCCACGAGTAGATACATACCTCAGAGAAGTTTTTGGTTGCGTGCTACCAGTTTCTCGGATCTCATTGCCTTTTGTGAATCGGCTTCTTTTTGATAGCCAAACATACGGAAACTACAGCTCGACAAGTTGGGATTGTAGATGGGTGATGGGGAATTCTTGATGTTTACTCCAAGTTTTCACTTTGGACAATGTATTAGAACATTTGCTTGTATTAAATGTACAATCCATTCACAATAAATTAGCAAGTAAAGGGCCATTCTCATGAAAGCGCACGTGAGCAAAACTTGCCAGCTTGAATTGAAGAATGAGCATTTATCTGGCAAAGGGAACGGGAGTGTCGCCATTACATACTCATTTACTTTGCTGCTGAATCAGAGAAATGGCACCAAGTTAACTCAGAGAGAAAAAACGTTGTTTTCACACGGGAACTCATGAATCAGATGCTGTAAGCAAACATCCATTCACAAAGACTTCTGGGTTTCAGTGAGATTTTTAGAACATAATTTTGCCCTACCCTTACCACACCGCAAAATTTCATTGGATAGTCAGAGAAACTTACTCAGAGAAAACCAGTCAGTTTGAAGATTATCTTCCGCAAGAAAGTCCACGGCAGCAATTGATTCTTTAGTATCTAGTGATGTACATGGCACGACGTTACTTGTTATCTCGCTTTTGAGTCATTCAGTGACACACCACAGCTAACCACTTTAAACCAGATTTCTCTTGATATAGACTATCATCCAGAGAAATAACTCAGCTAGGATCATAGCCTCACTTCCATTTGTGCAATCCTTACATTTTTATGCCAATATCATTCATTAATGCAGTATTAATCAAATGTTGCAACATCACACACAATTTAAAGTTTCATAAGAATTTCCATGACAATTTTGAAACTTAAAGCCATGTTTTAAAATTGTGCTTGCATTTACAAGCGCTTTCTTCAAATAAAATATCAAAATTTAAGAACAGAAACGGATATGTACATCTCTGTCTGTCAGCTTAAAAAAAAGAAAAAAGATTTGAAAACGTTTGTGAATACAAATATCAAATGAACAAAGGGGTGTTAATAGCTGTTAATCTAAATAGCTTTAGAACGAAAAAAATTCAGGTCTAAAGTACTAGTCTGTTAGAAAGAAAGAACTCCTTATTATAGTTATTTTCCTACAATAGCAGAGTGCCTTAATAAACTTCCAGATTGACGTGACATTTTTTGTGATCTCAAACAACAATGACATTTCAAATTACTTCAGCTTAAATCAATTTTCCTTTACACATTTGGAAGATAAGTAAAACGCACATAGCTTGTGTTAATTAGCCTCTAATAAAGTTGTCCTTTGCACTTCTAATTTTCCTACTTTTAAAATACAATGAATTATAATAATTTTTATTCATTCTGTACTCTTAGGTAAACTACCATCTACAACGCAAAAGAATAATGATTTTATCACTTGCAAAATGACGATTAATGAGCGGTACATGTGACTACACGGCTCTAAGATTAATATAGCAATAAAATTTTGTTTTGTTTATAAAATAATTTATAAATTAATTGTTACTTATGCTTTTCTAGTTATATTTTGACCCACTAATCTTTTAAACTGCGCTGAATATTATTAAATGCGTTGAGGGCACAGTTGTAGATCTCTACGTAACACCAATCGGAAATAGATATCTAAATGACTGATCTAAAGTTACTGATAATTGAGAGAAAATTAATTTTATCGCAGACAAGCATATTATTCAGGAATTAAAATTAACAAGCACATGTATTTGTTTGTACTGCAGGAATATAGGGTTAAATTCGGTCTGAAGTTTAATTCCTAATTCTTCTTTTTACATTTGCCTAATTCTAGTTGACAAGTAAATCTGTTCTGAAATTTCTTACAGAAAATAGTTTATCACGCCCTAATTATAAATGAGTGTTTTTAAGAAACTTGTTTCTAATTAGGACGAAGTTTTTGCAAAAATTTCCTTTGCAAAACGTTTGCAAAAATACGAGCTAATTAGAATAACTTAACTCCTCTTTTTCTTCGGCTCTTTGCGTTTTGTTTGAAGGAAATAAACTGACTATTTTTCATCAACAAAAAAGAACTAAAGTGTGATGATATTTATTACGCATGCAACAAAACGTATTCACTGGACCACTGTAAAATCTGCAATGTTTTAACACAAATCGCACATACCTCAATTTTTTCCAGCGTCAAAAAGTGCACTTTCTATTTACATAAATTATACTATTTATAATTTGGGATTTCAAATGTTTGCATTTTTCTCTCTAAATGGAGCTCATTGACTCAGGAATTATCTCCAGTTTTTAAGTTTCTTTCTTTCGAATTGTTTACACGTTTCTTCATCTAATATGGAAGATTTATGTTGGTTAAAATGAGACCAGAAATACATGTTTAGAATATTAACACTTTAAACATCCAAATATTTCGCAAAATTTATCAACATCAAAGTTTTTCCTTAGTTTAAATGCCCGTTTGTCCATATTAATATTGATTAGACATATGATCATTCCTCCTAATTGTTTCACATGGAAAACAAAGTAGATTCAGCAGCATCATTTGTTTTCAGAGATTTTCACTTAAATAATTGTGACATCATTTCAGGCATTTTGCTTTTGATTTTGGGTGATCAGAACAGCTTATATTTTGTTAAAGTAAAGCGTTATAGGAATCGACGAATAGAGGGAAAGAACACAATGAAAAAATTATTTACATGTAATTAATGTGTCATACAGATCATTTTTAGCTTCTAAAAGTATTTCACTGATGGCTTTTTGCATGCCGATCCTTTTTTTCTGAAATATATATAGTTCGACTTCTAACTATGCCTCTCGCCTATGCATTTGGATTGCCCATTCTCTAACAACGATGTAAGCTTGTAGAGATGTCAAGTTTATCAGAGCAAAAAACACGAGAATGTCCGATGCCTCGCCAGCATTCGAGCTGAAGGCACGCGGTAAAGAGAGAAAAAAACGTTACATTCTAACTCACTCTCTATTAGATTCAAATTTTCATTGGGCCCCCTCCTCATGGGGAGGAGAGGACCTAAAAAATATTTTTCAAAGCAAATTGAGCAATGCCCTTTTACTGGAATAGAACTACAGTTCTCCGATTGCCATCCCGACCTGCTTGCAGTTTTATAACCAAAGCATGCGGCAATAGCGAAAAAATACCTTACATGCTATTTAGATATAAAATAACACACGGAACAAATATTAATTTAGATGTCAAACAACAAAAGCCGTCGTTTCCTTTGGGGATTTGTAAAGGACAACGTTTACAGGAGGAGAGTGTCGAACATTGATGACCTAAAAGCCAGAATTCCAACCGCAATAGCCTCTGTGGATGTTGACATGCTTGCCGGTACCTGGCGTGAAATTGAATATCGACTTAGTATTCTCCGTGAGACGAAGGGGGCAACGTGGAAGTTCACTGACAAGGGTCATGAAAATTTTGAGTCTATCTAATCATTTATGTTATTAATTTTAATCTATCTTTATTATTTTATGAGTTATTAAACATCAAAATGGGTCCGGGATTTATAAACACCCAGTATTTACAAAAAAGGAAATGAGTGACTGGATTTAATACTGTTTTTACTTTTTTCTAGGATATTATTCAGTTCATCGCGTACGTAGCGAATATAATTCACGGTACTTTAATCTAGAAGAAATTTCTTCTACATATCTGATATCCTGTTTTGAAGATTCTGATTCCTCTTGAAAATTATTAATTACTTTAAAAGTTAAAACAGGAAAAGAAACGGAACGGAGGGTTACTGTTTATTCAAACTGAATATTTTACAGAATTTAACTAAAATGTATATGGAAAATAAATAAAACTCGTCCTACACTATACAAAATGGAACATAATTATCCTTAAATTGAAGAAGTATAAAAGAAAACTATTATAATAACATGTCTGTTAGTCCTGTTGTCTCTAAATTTTAAAATAAAATTAAAAGTTCGATGTGCGTCCTTGCCAGCTAGTTCTCATCCTCAGTTCGATTTACAAAAATTTTATTTTCAAGAGGCCCGCATATAACAATCTAATCTGAATTTTCTGCTTTATTCAACAGAAATGCAAAAATACATTCAATTAAATAAATTGATAACCCGTGTTTTCCTGGAAGAGTTGGCATGCATTCAACTAGATGAGCATCTCTTCACCAAATAACAAACAAAAAAATGAAAAAGCATCGAAAACGGCGTAGGCTCGTTCTGTTGCTCTACGAATTCCAGGTAACCAATCTTGGGGAAATAAATGAAAGAATAAATAAATAAAGATACGTAAAATAGAAGCAGTCGGTAACACGGATGTACTAAGAATTGTGCTACCTGAAAAGTGTTTAAGATAAAGATAAGTAAAATAGAAGCAGCCAGTAACACGGATGTACTAAGAATTGTGCTACCTGAAAGGTGTTGTATTTAATAAGAATCAAGAGTTTTATATCTTTAATTCTCCCTCAACATTTTATTTTGCAGTAATTGAAAATTCCCAAAAATTCTGAATATTTCTAGATTGTAACCGTAGAAAAAAAATCCGTCTGTAAGGCTCTAATTCAAAACTCATTATATTAGACTCGCTATAACATGGAGAAAATTAATTTAGGTTTACCACGAAGTTCGATATGCAGAAAATCAATATAAGATGTGATTGATGAATTTATTGAACTGTAGGAAAAAATGAACAAAAAAATTGCTGCTGTTCGAAGTAGTTCTAAGAATTTTAAGATATATGCATGCATGATATGAGGCTATTTGTTCATGCTTAAAGTTTTATTTTTCTATTCGCTTCTTGATATCCTGAAACTAATAGTGTGCGAATAATTTAATGTATTTAAACATATGCAAGGTTTCGAGGCAGGACTTTCGTCATTTTCCATCACGAACATTCAAGTTTTTGCCAAATATTCGCAACACCGGATATGAAATTTCTTCCAAAGAATTTACAACATGCATATCAGCACAAAACTCATTCCCAATTTGCGTTAATCAGGAAATATGGTAGATAATCCTGAATAAAAAAAACATTATCGTTAAAAAATGGCTAAATCCACCTGTTTGTTTCGACTGAAGTAATGAAATTTTGTTCTTTTTTTAAATTTAAAATTTCAGATATTTACGTTAAAACTTAAAATTTTAAATTCTGAAAGATTAACAGCCGAATTTTTATATTTCGTGGAAGATCAGATAGATTTCCAGGAAACAGAAATTTCCAGATGCGAAGCAGAACGAGCAAAGTATAGCAAAATGGCCCTAAAATAATAAAATTCACTTCGCTAGTTTTAAAATATTATGTCAGGAGATAAATTAAACATAAAAGGGGCAAGAACAGGTTCACATCTTTATTCAGCTGTTATGATATTCCAAGCAAACAAAGTTTTCTGTTGCCATTCTACAAAAGATAAATTTAAAGTGGTGTCATAGTATTCATTTACACAGCATCATAGGTTTTAAAAATTGAAAGATGTCTCGCTAAGTATCTCGCGTTAAGCAGGCATTTATAAATAAATACAGATTTCCAAGGACCGCAATCAACGCCAAAATATGAGACACATATTTATGTTTAAGAACAGAGTATTTTGATGGATTTCACATAAATGTTATTTCAATATGCAACTTATTTAACTAAGTTAAAATTTGGAACACTTTAATGATAATTGATGATAATTTAATGCAAATAATAGGGGCAACTTTTATGTCATTTTGAAAACAATATTTTCTTGCTCTCCAAAAACTTTCAAAAATTGATTTAAAGTTCTGATTAGAATTTTAGAATAAGACTACTTTGCAATTTTGATACGTATAATGAAAGTTATTAACAAGGTTATTTAAGTATAAGAAATCATAATCTAGCTGTTTAAAAGAGAGTGAAACGTATCAAGAAAAGTTTCTATTGCTTGGATTTGTTCGTGGACAAATTTAGTTTTTGTGAAATCTCAAAAAATCTCTAAAATTTGTGGAACTAATCATTGAAATACGCTTCGAGTTAAAGTCACTGTAGTTTGGATTTGGGCAGAAAAGAATATCTTATTGAATATAAGTCAGGTGGATATAAATTTATAAATAGTGCAGAAAGAAGATGAGTTAAGTGTTGAGAACTTAACTCTAAATTACATTAACGGTTAACATATGAGATATTTTAGATTTGGTACATACTACCATGTTAATGTGGTACCATTGATCTCGAAAAAAGTTTTTTATTTTTTTTAAATCTTTATACTTTCGATAAATTTTATGCATACCATATTAATATAGGTTTCATAACATGTTATCAATATCTGGAAATATAGGGAAGTAATTGGAAGAGCAATTACTTTCTAATTTAAATCCAATTTACATATAATTTGCAACAGTGATCTCTAAGATTTCTTTGATCATATTTGCGACTTTGTATGATTTAAAAAATTAAGGTTTAAATGAAGTTATTTTTTATGTTAATAAAATATAATATGTTGGAATATGACTTCTAAATCTCCAGGATAAATTTCTCTACAATATCGCCCTTATTACTTCCTTGTACGAAGTAAAAAGGAAGTATCATATACGCGAAAAATTTCGGGTCTCATATTTCAACGAAAATATCCATTTTGACCGCTATCGAATGCAATTTAACGATGCTTTTGCGTAATATCTAAACGTAAGGACAGAATAAAGGACTCTTTTTTCACCAAAAATTATAAAATTTATTTAAAATGGATTCTGAAGAGATTTTTTTTTCGTTGAGTGCGGCTAAGCTTAATTTTTCGTTATAGTAGCGGCCATATTTGTTTACATTTGAAGCTTTGCAGAATAGTTGATTTGCTGCCAATCTAGAGAAACTAAGCTTCGCAACAACAGACTAAAGTCTTCTTTTATTATTGCGAAGTGAATTGCGCTTGATTCATTCTGGAATTATCATTTAAGTTATTAGCTTGTTTTTGCGTACAAATTGTAATTTTAATTGTAAAAATTGTTTATTTAATTGTTTTAACTGCACTTGATGTTTTATCTTTCAATTTTTAATGAAAATATTTTGAATTTTTATGTATTTTTGCCTTACCGTGAAGTGAGAACTGAATTAATTAGTAGCGCAGGCGCTTTGGGTAAGCGGCGCTGAATCGTCTGTGTTTAGCACCGAAGTGTGGCTGATTTAAGTAAATATAGTGAACTTTAAAGAGTGCATTTTTTCTGTTGTGGTTTATGCACTGTCGGCGAAGTAGATTTAATTCAGAATTCGTTACATGTTAATTCAATATGCTTAAATGAAATGCAGGAAAATTTCGTATAATTTAATCCATACAAGGAAGTCATATGGTGTACACATCAGATTTTTAAAATTTTAGTCTCTCAAAACTATTTTTATTCAGTATGTGAATTTTAAAGGCAATCTTCGACGTATTACTGGCACTGTATTAAATTCGATATAATTAATTCGAACAGTAGTAACAACAGTGATGAAAAGTATTCAGGAACAGTTTTTATAATTCGTTTAATACTTCCAAGAAATGTTTGCTATCTCGTAACTAAAACTATGTTCAAAAGAAAAAGTCATAAATAATGTAATAAAAGAAGAGTTAATTTTCCAACAATTTACTGCCAAGAAGCAGAATGACAAAGTGAAGAAAAAAAAAACATAGGAAAAAAATTAAGTTATTTTCATGGAATTATTCACATCAAGTCCTTTTTACTCTCTTAACGAGACTCTAACAACAACAAATGTGCACTTAATTGTGTTATGAATATTTCATGGTTTAGGCATGTCTATTTCATTGGAAACAAACGCGAGGTCACGCGGATTAGTGTTTCCATTAAATCCACCCTTCTTAACAGAGGAACGCTTAGATTTGCGCTGTTGTTCTGATAAATAGTAGCAGAATTGATAAGAGCTACGTTTGCAATTAATTATATGAGCCATTAATGCCTTTCTACATGATAAGTAAGCGTTAACACAGGTGCGTGATTAACTAGTTCATGTGAGAAATGTGGTATTGTAAAGCTTAATTCATTAACTTTCAAATTAAAAATAAATGGTGCAACAAAAGATACACATAATAGAGAGAAACGCATATATGTTGTTTGAGACACACAGCTTTGCATTATCTTAAGTTACGATACGTTGAACAAGAAAACTGTTTTCCGCTGGTTTAATTTATTTGCATTTAATTTTAATTAAATTTGCAACCCTCCTTGAGACTAAGATAATGAGAATTGCAAGTAAATTTTGATTATATTGTAAAAAATACAGGTTTTATAAAATTATGCTATTTTATATTTTAAATAGCAGAATTAAAAAAAAATTATACATTAATGTTGTTTATCTTAACATTTTATGTAAATGTTTGTTAAAAAAAAAGGAATGACTATTTTTATTTTAGCAAAAATCGTTTCGGCACAATGTTGACATTCTGAATTTAATCGTTTAGTTAGTGTGAAACATTGTTAGTAATGCTAAATACCTGATATAATTTAGATTTTCCATATATCTTGGAACCTGCCAATTTTGCTTTGTGCTGCCATTTGATATTGGTATTGAAAACCTTTCTAACTCTTAGATAGTTACGTTACTTAAAACTCATATATCTTATGTTACTTGAATTTATATTCATATTATAATGTTATATAGAAAACTACATGGGAAAAATATATTGTATTGTACTTAAATAAATATTACATTTGTTAATACACTGAAAGCAAAACTGTTAAAGGAAATCTTTTCTTTTTTTTTTTTTTTCATTTTGTATTCGAGTAAGGTGTCGAACGATACTCAAGTAAGCACAAGATGGCACATTTTTGGAAGTATAATATAAACAATTAAGCTAAAAGAATTTAGTCTCAAAATAAAGTCTAAATAGCCGTCAAGACAATTCAATATATTTTGCTTTTACTTAAAGTTATTTTTTAAACATTCCATACAAAATTATTAAGGAAGAAATGGGAATGAAAACCTATTTAAAATCTGTCTCAACAGAAATAAGGAATTTTTTTTCATTCTGCACGTTTTAAAGTCTTGATACTCGGTGAAAAATTTCACTGGCTGCAAATATATTTAAACTCCAAGGATATGAGTGCAATATATTTTAGATGGAAAAACTATTTTATTTCCATTTAAAATGAAAACGGTGTCTAGCCATTATATGAAAGACTCGTTTCATTATACATCCATTCTAAAATGCACTTATTTTAAATAAAAATACGCATGTTCAGTGATTAGTCTAAAACTGCTTTGTTTTAAATGATAACTTTGATATTTTCTGTATGTGAATTCAATTAATTATGTTTAGAATGTTGGTATCATATTTATCAAAGGGAGCAATAATAATCTTCTCTAATTCTATGTCTCGAATGCACTTCTTTTAAAACATTATGCAAATCTTAGGTTATTCTAATCTGGAATAAATTTTAGACTTTCTTTTAGTACATAAATGCCTATGTATGCAGAAGTTTTAACGCACTGTAGTGCTGAAATGCTTTTAATTTTAAATTCAACAAATAAACAAACTTACAAGAAAATGCCATTTTTATATTTAACGGAAATTTTTACGTACTTGAACAAATATTACACTATGTCCAAACAATTAAAGCCAAACATTTTTAACAAAGAACCTATTTTATTTTGTCAAATGCTATGAAAGTATTTAAATGATTTACTTGAACATATTTCCTAGCCAGTAAACATTAATTGAATTAAATCATATTAACTGCGATGTTGTATTTTATAACTTTAACAAAATGTACGATAAAAGTAAAAACATAATGATTTCTTTTTGAAAAGAACAGAAGACAACGGAGACAAATGCATTTTTTTATATTATTCAGTTCGCATGTAATGCGACTTAAGAAGCAGAATATTAGCATATTATGTGTTTGAGAAATATATATATAAATGGGATAATTTACAAGGAAAGAAGAATAGAAGTTTTACTGAATGTTTAAGATATACAGTTTTTAACAAATCTCATATATATTTTCCTTATTTTAAGTTAGTTTCAAATTTCTAAACTATAACGTACGGTTTCTATTGTCTTGAGCTATATCTTCATCAAAAACCATCTGATCCTAAAACATTTACAAATATTTATGAAGTGCATTCACAATATTGATCTAAACTTTATTAATTCAAAATCTTTCAGCCAGCCTTTAACAAGGGCATCGAAGAACTGTTCTTGCAAGCGGCACTCCTATTTAATTGTTAAATGCACTCGAATAAACCTGTAAAATGTTGAAGGAACAGTAAAAGTGAGAGAAGAATTCGCCCTCGTCTCTGTTGGGAAATGTTAAGTTGCTCACTCGAGCAATGAAATTGCCGGTAACTAGCTATCAAAAAGGTTCACTTCGCCAAATAACAAAAGAATGCCCTTTTACACCGCGCCTCACGTAGGAAGGAGGTGGCAATAGAATGTTCACAGTGCTCTTCGAGTTTCAGTGACCCTCTTCAACAAGGCTGGGTTCCTATCTAGGAGCAGCTTAAAGAAGGAAAACTTTTAAGTGTTCCCAAATTGCGTTCATTCTAGTATGAGGTGTTTCAAGATCTCTGAAGCATCCGTAGCTATCGTTACGTCCAATAACATTTCTTCACATTTCATCGGAATGTTATTTTGAGTTGCATTTTAACTAAAAGTCTTTTAAGGGATTAAAGAGAAATTATTCTGAACTGCAGCAGAAGTGAACATTCAAGTGCGAGATATTTGTAATAAATATGCATTTAATGTGTCTAAAGAATGCAAACGAGGATTTAATATGAAATATCATATTTATGTTAGAAGTATAAAATTTAATACTAAACTTAAAGGGCGCAAATGAATAGGGAAAAAAGAAATATCAGAGTATGAACATAATTTAAAAATTATTTAATGAAGCAGAAAAATAATAAATTTGTTACACGTTTGTTGCAGCCTCGCAAAATGATTGACTCTTGTAGACAAAGAAATGTTGGCGAGCTAATAATAAAATAAAAATTCCTTGCTGTAAAGTATAAAAGTATTTAACACCTATGAATCGAGTTTTATGCATTATTTTCAGCAATCAATCATTTCCTTTTTCTTCTTTAACGTAATTCGGATAATAAAACGCAGGTAGATTTTGGCATTTATCAATGTCATTTCTTAGAGAAAGGAAAGGGAACAAAATAATTGGAATTTTGTACAGGTTGGAATTTTCTTTACAAGAAAAAGTACAAACACGTGATTTTGGTGGCCAAGCTATGGGACCAGCTAGACCGATCCGGAAATTTCATAGTTCGTATAACCAGCCGCCTTCTCGGCAATCCACGATAGAAAATGCCGTTGGGAAATCCTTTTTATACATTCTACAATGTGACCTAATGGCTCGCATTTTGCGTTCTGTCCAGACCTTTCTATGACGAATATTGCTTGTATTGCTGCTTTCTATCACTCCGTAAAGGTTTGTCCACTTTTCAGATTTACTGATATGTTTATTGCCTATGAACTACTCAATTCGCTGCATGTGATACGTGCTGAATAATAATTGACGGATAAAAAAATCTGATTGTTGGCAATCTAAAGGAAATAATTATTTAAGATTTAATTTTAATTTCACATTCATTATTTAACATTTCAATTGCAAATTTAAATGGTCTAATTTTAGATAAAAACTTAATGCATAGCTGCTTTTTAATTTATTTAGCTCCAAAAAGTTTTAAATAAAATGCAAATAAAGAAAATATACTTCAATACATGAAATAAAAAGGCAGATTTCTCTCAGTTCCGTCCCCCAATTTTGATGGAAAGCACTCCAGTCCCCCTTTTAAAGGGCGACTGGGGTTTTGCGGACCCAATCGCCAAATCGCGGTCGTGGAGAATCATCATCCACCACCTTTTTATTTCGGCCGCCAGTGTAGAGACATTAGGTATTTTTGGAAGCATCAGACATGAAAAATGAGCAACGCCTTCGCCGGGAATCGAACCATGGACCTCACGGTTACGCGTCGAGCATGCAGACCACTACACCACGAAGGCAAGCGAAGAAGGCGGGAGAAATACCTTATAACGTAGAATACTACTGCGCTTCCAAATCGCAGAGTTTGCTAATCAAAAATTTCTAAGTTTTAGAAAATCTATACGTATAAAGAAGAATGCACGTTTGTTTGTTTGATTTAATTCGATTCATAATTGATTTCTGATCAGTTATGGTCAATGTTTTGCCACATTTAATCGACTAAAATTGAATATACGTGAAATATTGGATAAGAACGTGAACTTTACGACCATTTAACTAGAAAGACGAAAATCATTAAAAACTGCTTTCCAGTGTTGCTGATATAATTAGTTTATTTTTCTACCGACATTTTTTATGTGTGTTTCATGTCTCACCAGAATAAAAAATGTATGGGAATGTCGTATTTTTTGATCTTTATTAGAGAAGGATTACGGCGGTATCGTTCGCTCTTTTTTAAATGCATTACTCTCAATCTAACGTAACTAGCATAGGTACTATATAAATAATTCACATATGACGACCTCTTATAGGAGTTCGTAATCATGTGTAACCCAAAAAACGAAATTGAGGGTAATTTATGGTGATTTTCATGATTCCTCGTAATTAACGCAAATGGAAGCCTACTTATTTTAGCTAATCCTTCACGAAAGCTGTCTTCACTGGGCAACTAATTTTGGAGGAAGACCTCCGGTTTATAGCCATTACATATATTAAATTGTTAAACAGAATCAATTCCATAATGACTCTTTATTTCATTTAGCATAGCAACCCTTTACATTTTTACACAGAAAGATGGAGTAATGACACGTACATATTGGAGGGGAAGTAAGCAGACAAAAGTAGGTGGAGATCTGTAATTTACGAACAAAAATGCAGGTTATTGAGTCTTAAATGTAAATTTGTGCAATATTAAAGGTTTTTATAGTATTATGACAGTAGAGTCACAATAATTATGTATTTGAATTGGAGTGGATTATGGATTTGTATTCCGGTTAGTGCATTTCCATATTCTTGAATGATTTTCTAATAAATGCATTTTTAGTAAATGTTTTCTTCAAACTTATTTCCATTTATTTCATCCAATTCATAAACGTAACGATAAACTAACTTTTATTTGCAATAGTTTCTTCCCTATTTTTATTTCGTTATTTCACCTGTCTCTTCTGAAACTACGAACTGCTTTTAATAAATAACTCCAAACTTTTTCTAAATTAATCCGTCTTTCATATTGATTTTTATATTCAAATTTATTCATCTGTTATATATCTTGATTTATAAATTAATCCATCTCTTGCATAACGCTGGTAGTTTTGCAAGCTGAAAGGCAACCAACCAATTTGGAAAAATTTTATTAGCCAATGGGAAAATTTCAATCTTAACTACATCGCTCTGAGTGACGATTTAATCTTAAAAACGCCGCATTTGCTTCTCCGACCTAATATTTGTCATCTCACTATTGCCTACTGTCCTTGAAAATGTAAAATCTCTAGAACAGCCTGTTTTATTGTGGCTTTTTATTTGATAAGGCTTAATGAAATATATATGTCAGTTATAAATAAAAATTGAATTTCAATTGAATTTCAATAACAATTTCAATCCGACCAGGTCTACAAGTTTCTTAATTACACTTCTACATTCTGTCTTCAACGTAACCGAATAATGACAGTTAAACTGTATAATGAAATAGTAAAATATTTTATTTCTTGAAACATAGAAAAAGAAAATTTAAAACTACAATCTATAATTATAAATTTAATATACATGTCTGTCTCTTTCTTTATAAACATATAAAATATTTCGGTAAATGTTAGTCTATTTTCTGCAGACCTAGGCATGTTAAGTAACCAGGCAATGTATTAAAATCTGACCAAATATTTTTTAAGTAAAAATAATATTTACATTTCTTTATGTTATAAATAAAGGCGCGTTTTAAATAAAATATTTATAATTGTGTGTTATAAGAGAAACTCTGGAACATATTTTTTCCTTAAAGCCGTTCAGACTAACCTACATTGCAAAATATGCTACACAGATTAAAGGCAAGCAATTTATTGCGTAATATTTTTCAACGGAAAAATAAAATGTAAATTTAAATATAAATATATATCAAAACACGCATAGGTAGTCTTCGACAGTTGGTCTTCTACTTTTATTTGAGTTTCAAAACTTGAATTCTCTTCTACTTTTTGGCAATTGCGGAGTTATTTTAGGAGGAAAAAATAGCTAAGTAAGGAATAAAATTTTTCTTAAGGCAGATCGTGATTTTTCTGGAATCAGATCTGAAGGAATGTGAAGATACTCGTTTTTCACAAATTTCATATCTTTGGATTGTACTCGATTTCAGATATTCCTTGACTATGAATCATAACAAGAAAATGAACTTTTTAAAACAAAGGAAACCTGAAATTGCGTGGATAAGGCACGTTCTTCCTTCTATGATATAAAAAATATTTTTTTCGAAGTTTCCAAAATTCCCTTTCTTTTCACAAATTAATTAATAACATTATCGTTTTCTGACTTTAAGTGCAATTTCATCAACAGCATACACATAATACGCTATTACCTAGTGCCACTAAATGTTAAATACCTCATGTACTCAAGACCATCTCAACAGAAGTTTATAATGTTTTGATCAGGTGTAGATGGTATAGAGAGATATAGCTGTTTAAAAAGGTCTCAAGTATGATATTATAAATGTAATATTAAGCTGAGAATGTCTAAATTCGTTTCACAAATAATAAGGCAAATTTTCTACCTGGAATACAAAAAGAGGAAGAAAATGCGTAGTGAAACAATAATTGCTTTCATAATCAACAGTAAACTAAATTCTATATAATGTACTGTATAACCATAGTTAAATCAAACATTAAAAATGAATTGCTAAACCATAAAAACAAATTACTTGTACAGACGTTAATTTTATATTTCTCATTAACCCTTATCGTTAATAGTGTTTTTCTGACCGCTCGGTGGCGAAGTGGCTAGCGCGTCCCGCACCCGTACCACAGCTCCGGGGTTCGATCCCCGGGCTAGGAAAGGCTGACTCAGTCTTAAGGGGGTCGATAAAATAAGTACCAAGCTCTCTTGGAGACTAAACACCGGGGGTTCTGCGACAAGCTGATTTCTTACGCAGAGCATATGCTGATGCACTCCAGGGCCCAAAAGGTCAAGAAAGCAGAAAAAGGGTACTGCAGACCGTGGCCCACTAGGGTTGTTGCGCTAGAGTTTACTTTAATAGCGTTTTTCTGTTAATTATATTATGGATTATTCCTCTTTCCTGGGCTTTTATGAGTTGCTGTTGTATTAAGCGTAATTTTGGGTTAACCCATTGATGTCATCCCGGTATAACGGCGGTTATTTGGAAATTTCCCTGTAATAATCACTGTAATAGTTTCCGTGTCATTGAAGATGTTGCCATAGCATCTTCTATAACGCAAAGACAAATGCCTTAATGTGATTCCATACTTTCTAAAATACTCTAAATTCAAATCAAAAGTTCAAATCGCAAAGCACTTGAGCGGATAAAAATACGTCTTAATCTTGAGCGGAAGAGAAGCAGGTTATTAACGAAACTAAAACTTGCGCTCTTGCTATAGAAGATATTTCTAAAGAGGATATATTAAAAAAAATATCATATATGCATCAATACATTTACAAGTTCGAACTGTAAGTCTGTAGTAACTTCAATGCGTTATTAAAGTCATTAGGTTTTGAAGTGCAATATTTTCTAATCTCTAATAGTTACCTAGCATTTCAAAGCGTTTACATATTTAAACTTAATATTATAGCATATTTAAAGTATCTATTCTCAAGAAACAGAAAAAAAATATTAAATACAAAAATATTTAAACTCAGATAAAATATGTAGAAATATTTGCTATAGCAATTATGATTAGTTCTGGAAGAAATGGGATATTTTCTTCGGGATGGAAGGTTTTTTTGCAGGGAGATTCTGCATACAGATGTTTCGCATATTTCAGATCTAATATCTCGATAGGAATTAACCATATTAACTAATATGTGAAATACTGTTAGTTTGAAATATAAACTTTTTGAATTTATCAATGAATTATTGCATCATCGAAATCATCTGCAGTGTTTAAATTTCTAGAAGTCCAATTTAAATTTTACATCCAAGAGGCATTTAGTTTAGGGCTGAAAAAAGAAACGTCGTCTTGCATAAATACCAAATACTAATATGGAAATGAAATGTTCTTAATCCTAAATACCTACCTTTTAAAAGAGCTAATATTGCTTTAATGAAAGCAAGCAAATTACCGACACGTAGAACTTGATTATACGCTGGAGTATAATTTATTTCAAAATGAATAAAGATAAGGATCTCATCTTTAAGGGAATTTATGCTTTCTTTTTATAAAGCTTAATAAACTACACCTTTGAGAATTCCAGAAAATTTCATGCATTATTAAAAAGAAATAAACCGGAACCTGCGATGTGGAAGTAGAAAACAGTGCATACAAAACGGCATACAAGATAATAATACTTTGCATAAATAGCAATACTACAAAGCATATAACAATGCATGCAACAGTGCAGATACAATACTCTGAAGCTCACTTTGCATATTTCAATTTTTAAAAGATTAAATTAATTTACTCTGAACTTGGAATAACAACTGCCTGAATAAATGACAGATTACTAACTGCAACTAATTCAGCTGAAATGCATAATATAGCCATCGATTTAAAACTTATAAGGTATTTCCTCCCTCCTTTCCACATTCCTACGGGACTTTAATGGAAGTATACTAGAAGTGTATTCGAAAAGTCCAACGTTCGAGTTCCGGCGAGAGCATTACACATTTTTCACGTCTCCTGCTTCAAAATAATCTAATGACACACGAACTGAAAAAGAAGGTGGGCAATAATTCATCACTACCATGATTTGGCGATGGAGTCCCTTAATCTCCAGTCGCCGTTTAAAAGGGGGAGTATATAAAGTATTTGCTTCCTCTTTTCCACTTGCCTTTGTGGTGTAATTGGAAGCATATTCGACGTGTATTAGGGAAGTCCAAGGTTCGAGTCCCGGCGAGAGCACAGCACATTTTTCGTGTCTTCTGTTTTAAAATAATCTAATGACTCTACAAACTTACTTGATTTCGTTATTAAATGTATCACCATTCAACAGTTATTTTTATATTCAATAAACTTATATTTAACTTTTAAGGATTCACGCTGTGCATGCTATGTAAAAGGAATAATGAAAGGTGTAAATAATTGCATTTTAAAAGCATTTGCCTATTCAGTTATATTATTAACTTTCTAAGAAAGCATAACTGTGTTTTTAGCATATAACTGAGTAGAAAAGCTCTATGTAATTTTGAAAGATATTCGTGAATCCGTGCACCGAGGCATTTAAAAGGAAACTGTATTATATGAGAAACATTACTGTTGACTACAGTGTTGCTTCTTATCAATTATTTTAATAAGAAAAATAAAATATTTTATCTAACAAAATAACATAATTTTTAAGGAATAGGATCTGAATCTTCCTATTCCTGAATGACAGAATTGGATTTTAAATAGAAAATATATTTGAGTATTTCCTATTATTTTATTATTAGTACTTACAACAGACACTTTAAATTAATTTAAATAAAATATAAAATATTCCTAAACATTGAAAATTTAAATATTTTGAAAAATTATTTTTGCTAGATATACAAAAACGAACGTACGCATACAAACGTCCCACTTCTTAAGCTATCCGTTCAAAATTTTTGGAGCTTTAATTGTTTATTATCTGATACCTATCACACTAATAAAAAGTTCTTATAATTACGTTTTAACATACCTGAAGATATACGAAAGGTGGCGAAATTTTTCGTATAATGATAGATGGCGTGTTGACATTCTAATGAATTAGTAAAGCGAAAAGTGAAAACAAGTTTATTTATACTTATGTGATTTACTGTTAGTAATCATTACATATTTTAATTTACGGAAAAAAATGGCGGTTTTAGCTTGTCAAAAAATAAAATTTCTTAAAATTTAATTTTACTTTAAAATAGATTGTTGAATGCCTATCAAATACTTTGCTTTTTTAGCACATGAGGCCTATGCTGCAGTTTGCGTAACCTCATAGTTTAAAAAAAAATATTTTTTGTCTTTTCCAAAAAGGTGACAGCCACAATTTGTCTTCTTTTAGAACTGCCACTTATCACAATGAATCCATCAATCTGGTAGATGTCACTGAACGTCATCTGTAACGAATAGGTTGACATCAGACGGCTCTAAAACGTAGTCTTTTTTTTTCCCCTTTTATACCAAAAATATTTTTTGCAATCAAACCGTTTCTTCACGTTTTATAAAACTTCATGATTGTAAGTGGAGAGTATGTGGAAATTAAACATTATAATTCTTTTACATAAACCCTAGACAGAAAATTCTTTTGTTATTAAAGATATTTCCTTTCCAAATCATTTCAATCTCACTTTTTACTCCCTTGTACGAAGTAAAGAAAGTATTGTAATCACGAAAAAATCCGTGTACCAAATTTCAACGAAAATATCCATTTTGATCGCTATCCATTGCAAGTTAACGATGTTTTTCGTGACATCTGTATATAAGGACAGAATAAAGTTCCCCCAAACGAATTATAAAACATTGAAAATGGATTCAGAAGAGATTTTTTCCATGGCGTACATACGTTTGTATGTATGTATCTCGTATTACTTACACACGAATAGCCTCAGACCGTTGAAATGTTGTATGTGAGACTACAATAACACGTAGATATGCACCTCCCCTTTCACTTGCAATCGGCCGAATCAAAAGTATATAAATATATGTATATATACACTCATTTTCTCGGCTCAATGAGCTCAGCTTCTTTATTCTTATATGTTTGTAAATTGTGAATTTTTAGCTTTAAATAGGATTGGATTATGTTGTTCGTATCTTCCGATTACGGTTTTTATAACTATAGGTAACCTGCATATTATAGTTGTAGAGTTATCAGCAATTTAAAATTTGTTTAAGTGCGGCTAAGGCTAATTCGTTTACCATACCAGTCATATTTGTTTACATTTTAAACTCAGCAGAATAGTGGATTTCTTGCCAATCTAGAGAAACTAAGCTTCGCAAGTAACATCTTTTTATATTTCTGCGAATTAAATCATGCTTAATCCATTCTGGAGTTATGATTTAAGTTACTAAATTATCCTATATATTGACGCAGCATAGCGTTCACAGCAATGTAAATCAGTTTCAACGTCTTCAGTGTATTTTGCCGAGTGACACCAAAAGTAAACTCTCAGTTTTGTGCACCGAAAAATCTGTCTTCTTGCACGCTGGCCGAATGCCTTGTTTTTGCGTAGAGATTGTAATTTTAGTTGTAAAAATCTTTTTTTTTAAATTTTTTAACCGTATTTGGTGTTTTATGTTCTTTTAGACCTTTAAATTTTTAATGAAGATATTTTGTGTTTTTATTATTTTTGCTTTCGTGCGAAGTGAGAAGTGAATTATTTGAATGAGAAATATATCTCTAAACAAATTCGAGAAAATAAATATTTCATATTAGGAGAAAATACTGTCACCAGTCTGTTTCGGACAGAGGAGAATGTTTACGAAGAGCGCGTGCGCATTAGATAAGCCACTCTGAATCGGCTGTGCAAAACTCTTTCTTTTTTATTTGTTTAATTTCTTCTATACATCGTTTTAGATTTATTACAGTATTTGAATTGAACATGTGACAACGATTAGATAATTCTTCAGTTTATGTAATTTTTTTTTGCATTTTGAGTTATAAAATGAATGAGATTTGACGCTGTTAGATAAACCTAGCCCCAGAGTATCGCTATAGTAAATAAATATAGTGAATTTTACAAAGTGCGTTTGTTATATTGTGGTTTACGCGCTTTCGACACAGTAGATTTAATTCACTTCAATAAGTTTAAATGAAATTCAGGAAAAAATGCGCCTAATTTAATATTCCATACAAGGACGTCATGTGGTGTATACATCAGACTTTTTTAGAAAAGAAGTACCATTAAACGGAAAGCTAACATACTCGTATATTATCATCCAGTTACCAGCCCTTAAATTTGAACTGAGGATTTTAGGCCTACATTATCTATGCTTGCAATTACTCTATTTTAGATTACAGTAAGTAAAGGAAAGTAAACATATGATTGTCTTTTACAACTTTGTCCTTACCTTTCGTTCTTCTTTCTAAAAAGTGCGTATTCTACGAGCGCCGAGATATTCAGTTTAAGGTCTCTATAGTTATATATGGATAAAGAGAAACAGGTAAGTCAAGAAAATCTTTCATTATTCTAACAATTTAAATTTTGTTTAGGATTGACTAGAATTAAATATAAAACGCTTAATTTATCTTTTCAATCATAATTGATTTTGACTGAAGAGACGAGTCTTACCTTATCTTCACGCATAAAGACGGGAATAATAATTTCAAGAATGTTCTCGGAAATTTTCACTATACAAATCCAAGACAATTATCCTGTGAAATATTTCACACTAACGTATGCAACAAAAAAGCGGCCAAACTTTTAAAAAAAATGTGGTAACTATATTAGCCCTAAGAGACGTTAGTCCAGAAGGCCTATTAGTCTCGAAATGGCATTTAGTGTAAAATCACTAAAAGTGCCATATCAATTTTCAAATTGTTGCCACCAAATATTAGCGCCCTGTATTATATTTAAAGAAATTAAATAATGTTATTATTTATTAATGCATATATGTTTCTCGCGTTGTGAGAAAACAACGGTACCTAGAGCGAAATCAAATTTTGAATAACACCACTCGAATATGACCAACTGGAAGCTCTAATTTGGAATTTGTTTTAGTATCCATTTCATATTTTGTAAAAATTTAACGGATTTTTGACTAACAAACTCAAATATTTCAAGCGTGCAGTGCCATCACTGAAAAAAATCGGCAAAAATCACTTCTATAAACATCACTGACATTGAAGAAAACACTTTCATCTCCAGCGCGCGAGACTATCTACCGGAAATTCTAAAGATCCGCTGGTTTTAAACATTTTTAGTACCAAAAGACATTAGCCCAAAAGCTCTCGAAACATGTATGCGTGTTTAAATGAAAAACAAAAATGCTCCTTTAGGCATAATATAAGATCTGAAAGATTTCAGATTTTTTATTTGTTTTTTTTTTCCTCTCTCACTATACTCATTTATAAAACGTAAATTTTCAGTTGTTTAGTTTTAGAATTTACATACGGAAAGTCAGATGGAATTTTCATTTACTTTACGAAAGAAGCTGGACATGTTTATTCACTATTTTTATAAGATTTCGATAAATTAATTAACTTTTATGAAGTTGTAAAGTTCCAGTGATGATTTTTAATTAGATTTTACAAGTGATTAAGTATTTCACTTCTACTCATTGTCACTGTTGAAAAAATTAGACCAGTTTTTGTTGACAAATGTAGAATGCACAATACAGCTATAATTAATGCTGTTAATTTAGGATGAAGTTACTCTCCTAACGCGTTTTTCGTTAAGAAACTTCCATTAATTCCTGTCCTTTTTTCAGTACATCTGCCGATCTCAAAAACAGCCATTCTTTATTGATCGTCATTAAGAGTCTGTTCAGCAAAAATTGGAAAATTCAAAGCAGCTGACATAACCACGTGAAAACAGCCAAACGTATATATTCAACAGCAATGATCATTTAACTTAACAGGAACTTTGGAATTTATTCTATAACGAAATTTGTTAACAACCTAACTTTGTTAAAAATCTAACATAAATGGTCAAGCATTTAACCTAGCAGTATTGTAACATCTCATTAAGAAAGTTTTCTCATTTAAACTCACTTTCGTCCTTTCTTGCCCCTGGGCGTAAATTTTTAACGTCTTAATCTAGAATGCTAGATTACGGTTTTAACGTTTTAGTTAGAATTATTAATGCATAAGATTTTATTAACTATTTCTTGATCATTTTCACTTTACTGCTTATCGGTAATATTTGATCGAATTTATTAATTCATGTTCAGAATTACCACTTTGTGTGCTGTGCATATTACGATGTGCCTTCATAAATTGATTCTGTAATGCAGTTTAAATTGACTTTTAGTGCATCTTAAATTAACGTTTTCTGTCTCCCTTCAGATAAGGCATAACTCTATATGGACTACACGGTGAGTAGTTTTTTGTACCAAACGTAAGCGTACTAGAGCCCTAGACATTTAAAGAAAAGAGTTAGAGAGACTATAAGGTATTTCTTCCGCCTTCTTCGCATGCCTTCGTGGTGTAGCGGTCAGCACGCTCGACGGGTAACCGAGAGGTCCTTGAGTCGATTCGCGGCGAAGGCTTTGCTCATTTTTTAATACTCCTGCTTCAAAAATACCTAATAAAGCTACACTGGCGCCCGAACTAAAAATGTGGTGGATGATGATTCTCCACCGCCGGGATTTGGCGATCGGGTCCTCAAAACCCCAGTCGCCCTTTAAAAGGAGGGAGTATATGAGGTACTTCTCCCGCTTTTTTCGCATGCCTTCGTGGTGAAGTGGTCAGCACGCTCGACGCATAACCGAGAGGTCCGTGGTTCGATTCCCGGCGAAGGCGTTGCTCATTTTTCAGCACTCCTGCTTCAAAAATACCTAATGTCTCTACAAGACTATTTCTACATAATAATGCCATTTGCAAAAAAAAAAAAAAAGTTTACAGTTACAGTCAGTCTTCCATCTGCCTTTTTCTTTCAACAGAGAAAATTTCGCTATAATTTAGATCTCTGATGTACTGCAGGGAAATTATCAATTTCCTTCACATGCTTTTTCCAATTTTACAGCAAAAGAACAAACAAACATCCTCTTAGAATGAAAGGTTATTCAGAAATACTTAAAATGTTAATTCGTTTGAAGAGAGAAATAACTTGTTAATTCATGCACCTTTTCACTTTACATGAATGGCGCACAAAGAGAAATGACGTCATTTATCTCCTAATAAACACATTTTAAATTTAGTTCTTAATAAATTAACAGAATTGTAATCCTTTAATGCCCCCTGAGTCAATATGAATGCTTGCTATGCTGGATAGAAATATCAGTCCGATACAAATGCTATAATATTCTTTAACTGCTCCCTGTGATGAATCTCAGATTTGAAGGCAATTAAATATGTCCTATTGGTTTAAACTTTCTGCATGCGACAGAATTACTCGAAAATTAGTCGAAACTGAATCTGCTTTTCCACCCACTTTGTAATAAATCACAAGCAGTAACTATCGACGTCAACTCTAATAAGCGATATCACATGCCCTGCGTCATTATTAAAATGTACCGTCAGGAATAAACTAGGAATATAATGGTGTAAGTACACACTTTGGGACGTTAACACATTCTGATGAAGAGCTGGGAGAGACAGAGTGTTCTCAACAATTACATAATCGCGTTCGGAAATCAGTTGTACTTTTCATGTTAAAATATACGAATTTATAATTTATTTTCATTTTCTAGCGTCAAAAGTGGTGGACTCATGCAAATTATGAAAAAGATTAGAATTCAGGATGCCGTTGAGACTTGTATTGTAATGCTTCATAAATTATACATGGCAAGTTTCACTGATTTCTAGCTATTAAAGGAAATATGTGCGCATAACTCAAAATTCTGACAACAGAAATCGGAGCATTATATCGGTCGATTTTGAAAGAAATATTTATGAAGTAATTCAGTCTATTAGTCTTGGAAAACATTTTAAAAATCAAATACAGTAGTATCACTAGAAAGCACTTAAGGTCCTAGCTCTTATGGTCTAGCTACTTATGCCACTTAAATGTTACTTCTTGTTAGAAATAGCATTGTTGAATGGTTTAACGAACATTTTTGCTGTTTTCTCGGTAGTAAATTAGATGTACTAGGATTAGGCAGGAAGCAATCATTCTTCAAAAGATTACAATCTTTCCATCTTTATTGTAATGAGATATCTATTTTCTGCATAAAAAAGATCATCTGTAAAGATGTAATGAGATTACAGTGAAGCTACTTCAGATGAAGAAATGTATTACATTTCTTCATCTGAACATTTGTAGACAGATTCTATATGATCAGAGTTCACAGATGACATATGATCAGAGTTCCTTCAGAATTAAAAATACAATACCCACAATATATATAATAACTAATATAGCTACTAGCTGATTCTGAAAGAAATATTTATGAGGTTAAACAATACTGCCCGAACACAACTAACACTACAAGAAGGTATTTGTCAGCCTGAAATTATAAAAGCGAGCTCTTGAACTCGCTAAGACTTCACATTTACATTTTCTTGAATGGAGTACCAACGCAAATCACATTTTGCACATACATCGAAGGAAATCCTGTTAAGGTGTTTTATTTTATTTTATTTATTTATTTTTTTTTTCGTGGCTTCCATGGCTTGATTAAAAAAATAATTATTGCAATATACTGAGATAAATATTTGCGGCAAGGGTTTTGAGAAAAATAAATTTCTAGCCGTTACAGTACGTCTTTTCTCTTTACTTCGTTGTACGAAGTAAAAGGGAACTAATCGCGAAAAATTTCGGGTATCATATTTCAAAGAAAATATCCATTTTGACAACAATCGAATGCAATTTTACGATATTTTTGCCTGACATCTGTACGTAAGGTCAGAATAAAGGACTCTTTTTTCCCCCAAAAATTATGAAACTCATTTAAAATGGACTCTAAAGAGATTTTTTTCGTGGCGTCTGTGCGTACGTACGTACGTATGTATGTACACTCACGTTTGTGAAAATTGCAACACCATGAAGGACTTACGCGAGTGAGCTGAAATTTTCAGGAAATGCAAAGTAGCGCATGATATGCAAATGATTAGAATTGCAAATCCGTAGCGCATGCGTATGCTGAGCAGCGCCCTCTAAACGGCTGATGGATCCGAATAAAGAGACGGCTGTAGCGAGGCGTGTATGGTTATCGGTGGTTATCTGCTAGTGGTAAACGTTAACTCAATCTGTACTTATGCCTCGTCGACGAAAGAGAGCGAGATTTGAACAACTTACAGAGTTTGAACGAGGGAGAATCATCGGCCTTCGTGAAGCTGGATTGTCGTATCGTGCAGTAGCCTCTCGTGTGCAGCGTAACAGCAGCACAGTGATGCGCGTTTGGAAGCAGTGGACGGACGAGTGTCGGACAACTCGGAAATCCGGGAGTGGACCCCGAAATGTGACGTCAGCTCGCGATGATAGACACCTGGTCCGCATGGCGCGGACGGACCGTACAGCTTCCTCTAGACAATTGGCAGCACTGTGGTCAATAGCTACAGGTGTTTCATTGTGTGCTTCATCAATTCGTAGACGTCTGCTGCAGTGTGGACTGCGCGCACGGACTCCTTTATACAGGATCCCCCTAACGCACGACCATCGCCGCCTGCGGCTACAATGGGCCAATCAGCATAGAGACTGGCGTGCTGATTGGCAGCATGTCGTGTTTTCTGACGAATCCCGCTTTAATTTGTGGTACCATGATGGCCGCATTCGTGTCAGACGCTATGCCGGTGAACGCCACCTTCCGGAGTGCATTATCGAACGCCACAGTGGACGAACACCCGGAGTTATGGTCTGGGGCGCCATAGCATATCATAGACGATCTCAATTGCTACGAATTGTGGGCAATCTGAACAGCAACCGGTATATCCGTGAAGTTCTACAGCCCGAAGCTGTTCCCTTCCTTCAAAGCTTGCCAGGCGCTGTATTTCAACAGGACAATGCCCGCCCTCATACTGCTCGGATTGTTAAATCCTTCTTTGCAGCGCAGCAGGTACAGCTTCTTCCTTGGCCTGCGTGTTCCCCGGATATGTCGCCAATTGAACATGTGTGGGATGTCATTGGTCGGCGTCTTGCTCGTGATCCTCGTCCTGTTGCGTCTGCAGACGAACTTTGGGTACGCGTACAAACGATATGGAATGCTCTTCCTCAGTCAGACATTCAAACTTTGTTTGACTCCATGCCACGTCGTGTAGCAGCACTTATTGCGGCGCGTGGTGGCCACACAAAATACTGATTCTGATCTCTTGTTCTTGTTTGTTTGCTTTGAACATTTAATCATTTATTTGTACCACTACCACTCAACTGTGCATTAAATTGCATTCAATTATGACGATTCCTTCTTGGTGTTGCAATTTTCACAAACGTGAGTGTATGTATCTCGCATAACTCAAAAACGAGTAGCTTCAGAACGTTGAAATTTTGTATATAAGCCTGCTATAATATGTAGATATGCACCTCCTACTTTGGTTGCAAACGGCCGCATCAAAACTGTATACATATATATATCCACTTTGTTACTCAGTTCAGTGAGCTCAGTTTCTCTATTCTTATATATTTGTAAATTGTGCATATTTTGCTTGAAAAATGATACAGTTATGTTGTTCTCATCTTCTGGTTAAGGTTTTTATGCCTTTAGTTAACCTGAATGGTTTAGCTGTAGCATTATGAACAATTTAAGAGTTGTTTAAGTGTGGCTAAGCCTAATTATTTTGGCCATAGCAGCCACATTTGTTTGTATTTGAAACTTAGCAGAATAGTGGATTTGTTGCCAATCTAGAGAAATTAAGCTTCCCAATAACAAAGATAACGCCTTCTTTTATTATTGCGAAATAAATCATGCTTAATCCATTCTGGAATTTATTCGGGGAAATAAGTGTTTAAGATTTACTTCGTAATATTTCATATAGATATTTTGGGTTTTTATGTATTTTTGCCTTGTCGCGAAGTGAGATACGAATTAATTGAATGAGAAATGCTGAATCGACTGTGGAAAATTGTTTCTTTTTTTTTTGTTTAATTTCTTTTGTACATCGTTTTAGATTTATTATAGCATTTGAATAAAATATATGGCAATGATTAGATGATCCTTCAGATGATATGCATAATTTTTGTACATTCTGAATTATAAAATGAATGAGATGCAACGCTCTTCAGCGAAGGTAGCGCCAGAGTGTCGCTGTGGTAAACAAATAAAGTGAATTTTAAAGAGTGCATTTATTCTATTGTGGTTTATGCGCTGTCGACAAAGTAGATTTAATTCAATGCAATAAAATTAAATGAAATGCAAAACGCGTATAATTTAATATACAGTACAAAGAAGTCATGTGGTTTACACATCAGATTTCTTAAATTAGAGCACAAATTCTAACGTAGTGTTCGTTTATCATAATATATTTTAATTATTTGTCAGCTTCTTTCTACAATAGGGCTTTGCCTTAATGAACAGCGGTATTTAAATATGAAATTTTATGTTGTTTATCTTTAATTTTTTAGTACTAATTTTTAAATTAGGTGTTTATCATGTCTGCACATATCATAATTGCTTTAGTTAAAAAATAGGATTCTGCATACTACGATCAATCTGCAGTTTCATTTCAATCTTACGATTTATAGCTTTAAATTTTATAAATACACTATTTTTTTTCCATTTGAATAGTGCCCATTTTTCACGGCAAGCATTAGTCTTTGTAATTTTGAACAGCAGTATTTAAACACAAAATTGTATTGTCATATTTTACTTTTCTGTGCACTTATTCTTAAATTAGCTGTTTTATAATAATAGCATCTATTGTAATTGCTTCAACTACTAAATGGAGATCTACAGACCAGGAGTATTATGCAATTTTATTATAATCTTATGATTTATACCTTTAATCTTGATGCTTCAGATTGTAGATTGAAATTTTGTATATTTATTTTAGAAATTTGTTACATATTTCGAGAAGACTAAAACTCCCATACAAAATATATAACGACATCTATTTTTTATGTTGCGCAAAATCTAAAATAAATTTTTAAACGCATTGTTATATCTTTTAAACAAGTGAAAATTCTTTGTTTACGAAAAATTTGAACAACAGACGAATATATAAGGGAAAAAAGAAATATCATGATTATATCTCGTCCAAAGAGACCTGGAATTTAACCTTCAAGTTCATCCACTAAATCATAGGTTAAGGATTGCGAATTCAAGAAAAACTCCTCTGAGCACAAATTAAATCGTCGCGCTCAATAATAGCTGCATTGCAAAGTGTAACAGAAATTTCCAAGCAAAGTGAAAAGTAGGGCTATAAGATTATTCTGATTCCCTAAACAAGGGCACAAAAGTTTAAAATATTTCCAAGTCCTTAAATCATAATTTTAGCTAATTGTCACTTTCATCGTGAATAAGAAAACTGATTAATATGACTAAAATTCAAGGCAAAGTCGCAGAATGCTTACATTTATTGTAAAAAGTTATCCATAACGATTTCAAAAGAAATTTTGTATTCTGAAGTATGTTTTCAATAAAAACCAGATAATTTATCTTAAAAGAAAATTTACGTAAGCGTAGAAAAAAATCTGATGTATACAGCACATGACTTCCTTGTACGGAATATAAAATTCTACGCAATTTTCCTGCATTTCATTTAAACATATTGAATTAAGAGTTAACGAATTTTGAATTAAATCTACTTCGTCCATAACGCATAAACCACAATAGAATATATGAACTCTTTAAAGTTCATTATCGGCGCTAGGTTCACTTAACAGCGTTAATCTGATTCATTTTATAACTGAGATTGCGCAAACATTATAGCATCTGAAGAATTACCACAAGTTCTATTTAAATACTATAATAAATCTAAAACGATGTATAAAAGAAATTAAACAAATAAAAAAGAAACAGCTTTTCACAAACGATTCAGGCCTGCTTACCTAATGCCCATGCGCTACTAATTAATTCAGTTCTGACTTCGCGGTAAGGGGAAATTCGAAATTTGAAATATTTTCATAAAAATCATAAAAAATTCATAAAATTAAAAAAAATCATAAAATTAAAAAAATTCATAAAATTTTAAAAAATCATAAAATTCAAAACATTCAAAAACATTCATACATTTTCGAAATATTTTCATTCAAAATTGAAAGTTATAGAAAAACGTAAAACACCAAGTACAGTTAAAACAATTAAAAAGCAATTTTTACGGTTAAAATTACAGATTGTACGCAAAAACAAGCTAATAACTTAAATGATAATTCCAGAATGAATTAAGCGCAATTTAATTGGCAATAATAAAAGACGTTAAAGACGCAATAATAAAAGAAGACATAAAAGAAAACGTGTTTTTGCGAAGCTTAGTTTCTCTAGATTGGCAACAAACCCACTATTATGCTAAGTATCAAATGTAAACAAATATGTCCGCTATCATAACCAAAGATTAGGCTTAGCCACACTTAAAAAAACTTTTCAATTGTTGATAATTCTACAATTATTGCATGCAGGTTAACCAAAGGCATAAAATCGTAACTGAAAGGTAAGAACCACATACTCCCATTATTTTTAAAGCAAAAAATGCCCACTTTATAAACATATAAGAATAAAGAAACTGAGCTCCCTGGGCGAGTAACAGAGTGGATATATATATACATATATTTATATACTTTTGATGCGGCCGATTGCAACCAAAATGCGAGGGGCACATCTACATGTTATAGCAGTCCTATATACAAAATTTCAGCGTTCTGAGGTTAGTCGTTTAATGAGTTATGCGAAATACATACATACACACGTACATACGCACAGACGCCATGACAGAATCTCTTCGGAATCCATTTTAAATCAGTTTTATAATTTTATTGGGCAAAAAGAGTCGTATATTATGTCCTTACATTTAGATATTAAGCAAAAACATCGTTAAATTGCATTCGATAGCTGTCAAAATGGATATATTCATTGAGGTATGAGACCCGAAATTTATCACGATTATAATACTTCTTTTTTTAGGTTACAATACTTCCTTCGGTTACAATACTTCCTTTTTTTTATTGAAACGGTTTTTTAATTCCAATTCAGAATTGCACTTAGAGAACTGATATATGAATACATATTTTCTTTTAAACTGATATTGGAAAAGCTGAGATTTTTAACGTATAATATACGAAATTTTATCTATATACAGCAGGATCTAATTATAAGAACATACTGGAATCATAACTTAACCATATATTCAGAGGATATAGATAACTGTGCTGCATTTTAGTCTGAACACCAAGCATGTACTTGCACGTAATTTGTCTTATTTCTTGGACTTCATTTGATAGAGACCATTCACTTAAAAGAAACAGAACATTTTAATTTTCTAAAGCAAAATTAAAATGCTTTTTACGAAATTATTAACATTTCATTTGCCTACTTCGGAAAACTAACAGAAATTTGTTGACTGAATTTGCGGACTGCATACAAAATTGTGCATGTGCAGAACAAAAGAGAGAGAGAGCGAAATCTTCGTATGACTAATTAATGAAGTGCACAACAACCTAAATTTTATACTCGTAGTACTGAAATATGTTTTATTATTGTTGTTTCTAAGTTACATATTTTTCGCTAATTAATTGTAGGTCAATATTCACATTTACATAGTCAGCTAAATAAAATTTAATACGTCTAATTATATTAATGGTTTTATATTATCTTTTTATGTTATTTTTTTTTAAAAAAGGGAAAGTTTATAAATTCATAAGTGAATTAACAACAAGCTTGACTTCACTTGGCCTAAAAAGAACAAAAAAAATTAAGTGGAGATACATGATATTTGGATGCTTTTTTGTTTATTGATTTATTTAAATATGAAAAAGGAAAGGGAGGAAGCCTTTACGGAAATCTTTCTTAAGAAAGTCTGGTCCTTTTGACGTCCGGTATCTAGGGTAAGATGTGTCCTAAGTGCTACCAAATATGGCTTAAGTCGTACCTACTTAAAAATACAGTTATTAGGTATTTATTTAGAAAAAATTCATTAAGAATGGCCATTTTATTAGGAAATTAAGATTCAATTATAAAAAAACAAGTGTTTATTTCCATTAAGCACAGGCATCACACACATATTTCTTAGTTTTTTTGTTAACTCCTGCGCATAGATCATGCAGCCATGTTTTACATTTCAAGCACTGAATCATATTTTCCTTTTGATCTTCTACACAAAGAGAACAAAACCAATCGCCTTTGTCTATAGTTGTATTGCTTTTCTTCTTTTTAATCTGTAATGTTGTTTCCTTTTTATTGATGGCATCTTTCTTTTTCTTCATTGCATTTTTTACATTTTCTTTATTCACACTTGACATTATTTCGACAGCTTCTACGGCTTCCGGTTATTATGTTTGGAATCGACATAATGTATCTAACTGCTGTTTTATATGGTTTGAAGTTGAAGGAATTGTGATAAGATCCATAGTTGCTTCTTCTTCTTGGGGTTTTTGTGTTGTTTCTTGTGCTGGATGAATTTCATTACTCACAACTTGATCTGCATTTGTGCGCAAAGACTCTTCAATCATTGAATCTTTCATTGGAGTGCAAAAATCTTCATCGTGAAATTCAAGTCTGTTGCATGGCCAAACACCGTTAGATTTAAAGCCATTCAAAGCAATATCCATACTAACAGATTTTGTGTATGCAATCCCCAATATGTCCCAATATGTGAGAGCTCTGACATAGTACTTTGTTTGATTATGTTGCTGGGATTTGTTCTTAACCAAGTAGATGATGCTTCATTATAATTGGCTTTGATTTGAGAGATTTGAAAAAAGATTTGTCCAAAGGTTGAAGACGATGCTTTGTGTGTGCAGGAAAAGATAGCATAATAATGCCATATTCACACGCTAGATCGATAGCTTCGATATTTTTTGTATGCGTGGAGTGCCCATCTAAAACAAAGTAGTAATTTCTTTTCATTACTTTTTTCCAACTTGATGTATTTGATGAAATGCTTTGACCATTAAAGAAAAAGCTCTGATGTTATCCATCCGTTTTTAGAACATCCGAACACCGTTTCTGGTGGTGCTCCTTTTTTTAAGCAGTCATTCATCCGTGTACGTTTAAATATTACCATAAGCGGCACAAATTCACCTGCCGCATTCATACAACATATACATGTAGTGGTCACACCCCTTTCACCACTTGTAATTGACCCAACTTGACGTTTGCCTTTTTCAACAATTATTTTAAATGGTTTGAGGATAATCCTGTTTCATCAGCATTATAAATCTGGTTTGCATTGAAACTATATTTATCTAATATTGATTCATATTTATTAAAAAAATTATAAATTAATTCTTTATTGAAAGCTTTAGACCTGGTCATTGATGTTGCTTCTGGAGTACGTAAGGATAAACAAGGATAATCTTTCATAAATTTATAGTACCACTTCTTCCCTGCAGTTTCTTTTTCTCTGTTAAAACTGTTTCTCGGTGTGGCAAATTTTATTTTTCAGCGAGCTGATAGGCAAGTTTTTTAGCGCGGTTGCAGTAAGCCCAAAAAAGCTTTCTTCTAACTTGAGTGCGTGGGAAACCAACTCCCGTTCCATAGTATTGCTCAAATCCTTGGGCCTTCCAAATTTGACGTGCCTATTTAATCCTCAAAAATGACGTCTTAGCGTTGGTTTTGGGATCCCATATTTTCTATGAGCTTCATTAAATCAAATAACACCTTGCGATAATTTGGTTAACGCCTCTTCCATGTCTTCCTTTTCCAACGATTATAAACTCGTTTTGACATAATGGCCTATTAAATAAAAAAAAATCTAAACTCAAAAACAGAAAAGAAAGAAGAAGGTAAAAAGTCGCTCGAAATAAGAATTTCTGGGTACGACTTAGGCGTCTCTCACAAGTACGACAAAGAACACTACGTAAGTCATTACTAATATTAATATAACCTCACACTGACTGATCATAATGCATGTTAATTTCACTCAAATGACTCTATAATAGTTACAAAACTTACAGTACTATTTACAAAGCTCCAAAAACAATAAATACTTACAAGATTAAGTATTACAAATATGTAGAATATTATACGAAAACAGCTACAACCTTCTTAATACAAATATCTTTTAGTAGACAGCGTAATGAATCACAATACAACGTTCAGACTACATGTGGCGCCATCTACATCCTATCGTGGCCGTGGCACCATTACAGCTGTAGCAGCCATAACATGCCAAATACAGAGCAGGTACGACTTGAGCAATCTTACCCTACAGAGTGATTCGTTACAAGACTGACAAATTTGCAGGGTGTGTAGGAGGTACAGAGAAGATTAGAAATCATATAGAAATGCAGGGTCGCAAATATCGTAGCGGCGAGGTATGGTGCAAAGAAGCAGAGAAAAAGAGCAGAAACAGTAACAAATTAAACACACATTATTGAAAGGTTGTACTACAACAGGTGTTCGAAATTACCACCGGAAGTCGTCTGGTAGGCCTGACAGCGGCGCTGCGTGGAATTCCTTAGGTACTGGAAGTTTCATGGCATGTCACGTATCCTCCCGGCAGCTACAGATATTCGAGTGCCGAGGTCTTCAACTGAAGGAAACAGCGTCTCGTGCACCAAACTCTTCATGTAACCCCAGAAGAAGAAGGTCCATACCTAATAGGCCCAGTGATCTGGCATTCCAATGAACCAAGTCAAAACGACCTATCCACCGCTGTCCTAATGTTACGTCGTGGTGTCGGCGGACTTAAGTCGTGTAATATGGAAGAGCCACATCATGCTGCTAACACATAGGCCTAGCACTAAATTCCATAAATCATAAATTATAAAATATTTATGCTCTTGCAGAAAACTTTTCATTTTTAAAACCTTTGTAAATTTGAAATATCTTGGGAATTTCAGACGAAATTAAAATCTGTCTGCTATAATCTTCAGAAATTGCTTTAATTTTATGTTATCATTTCTTGACAGAATATTGTTGGATAAGATTTGCAAAGAAGAAATATCAGAGAAACAATAACTGAAATGCGTAAATTGGTACGGAGGAAAACGAAGTGCTAAAAACTGCAATAAAGCAGGCGCACTCAAATTTGATAAATTAAACCTGAAATTACTGATAGCAGTAATTAACTTAGGATACATCACTGAAATCCAGGACAATTAATGCTAATCATTTAGGAAAAAATACCGCATAACTGCATTAAAAATACATTTGAAAGTATGAAATCATTCATCGATCAATGGATCACATGACATTATTACATGTCAACTCAGGAAACGTTTCATTTGATTAAAATCGGATTGTTGGTGTGATCTTCAGAACAACACGTAATAGAAAATTTACGTATAGTGTACTTAGAAACTTCAGAAAACACATCTATGGTACACATCTTAGCCTTAGAAGACGCATTAATGGTATACTTTTTTGTCATATTTTAATGTAAGAAAATAAAATTTTAATGTAAAACATTTGTCATTTCACGAACGACCATTTAAATAACTATAAATAAGAAATTAATATACATTATTTTACCATTGTTAACATTACCAAATGTTATTCGAGTTAGAACTTATGTTATTTAATAGAAAAAAATCATTGCCACATTTCAGAACTGTGGCATGTTTAGAAAAATAATTATTTAGTTTTATAGAGCCTGAAAAGCAAATGAGATATATGTTGAAATTCCTGACACTGTACAGCGTTCGTTAATTATTTTACAAAATTATCAGTGCCGAATAGAAATAAAATGGTATATGTTAAATTAATGTAAAATATTGACTTAAAAAATAAATGCATTTGAAAGGACAATAATTCAGATCCTAAGAATTTAAGTTTCCGTTTTGCATAAAATCTATTTCCCACTAAAATTTTTAAAGAATGGCTTTTCTGTTTCAAATTCAGCGCAGGAAAAGAAATTAAAAATGTATGACTTTTAGTAAAAAAATGGAAAAGCGATGAAATATTTATGCAGTTCTCCGCCATGATTGCTCTCTAATTTAATATGCGTTTATTTCAATTTAAAAGATTTGTTGCGTAGAAAAACATTAAAGCTACAATAAATGAATTCGTAACTTCCGTCTTAATTTTATGTAAATATTTCCATGAAAGCTGAAGATAAATTAAAAACAACTTTTGTATTCTACAGATTTGGAAAATATAATTTCATTAGCGGAATTGTTAATCATTTCGTTTGTTGCAATAACTGTAGTTTTAAAAATGCATTCTTTATTTTCCTTTTTATTCGATTTCGTAACCATGGGTTTTATCCGTATTGCTGGACTAATTTTTAAAGCGTACATTTGTAGCTTACCTGGATATTCTATTGCCTTTTCACTAAAAATTTTCAAATACATCCTAACAAAAAAAATTACAATACCTTAAGTCTCACAGTTATATATTTGTGATATTTGTTTAATAATGCTGTGAGTTAGAAAATTAAAAGTGTTACTTATCGCTTTAAATTAAATAATTGTTCTGTTTTTATACATAAAATTATACGAAACATACACTATTATTAAAGTACTTTGGTTACAATTAAAAACAAGTAATATAAAAAAATAATATGTAAAAAAACTGTATTAACATCAAGTGTCATCCACTACAAATTAAAAAAAATGCAATTGAACTTGAGTGGATGAATAAAAAATATTTTATTAACAATTGAAAATTAATTAATAATTAATTAATTAAATAAAAAAAATGAAAGTCATTTCCTACTTAGGTCAACAAAGAAAAAATTAAAAAATACAGAAAAAAAATTTAAAATGAAAAAAAAATTAAAACTGTATTAACATCAAATATCATCCACTACAAGTTTAAAAAAGTGTATCTGAGCTTCAGTGGATGAATAAAAAGTATTTTATTAATGATTGAAAATTTGAACAAAATATGGGGAGCGTGGGAGCTAATAGTAGGAATTTAGTAAATAAGCATTGTTACGAATTTTGTATATACGCAAGTAATTCGAGTGAAATTACATATAAATTGTAGTATTTCTTGTATAATGAAACATGGAAGAGCTCAAGAATTTGCCTGAAAAATAAGATTACAGCGGCAAGTCCATTTAACATTGAGGTAAATGGTTTGGAGATGGCATTGGCAACATTTTGATCTAATCTCTGTTTGACTGTAATCTATCTGTATCTGACTTTATGCAACTGAAACTGAGTATGCTTTGCAGAAATTTCGAATACTAGGAGGTACTGTAAATTTCGCGGCGTACATGGGAAATCTACGTAAAACTGGAGGGAGCATTAGTTCAGAGCTGAATTCAGAATTTAGCTTAGAATACTGAGAGCATTGAGAGATCAGAGCTTATGCGTTTATTTTTTTTTGTATAGTTCAAGGTTCTTAGTAGTTTGAAGTGATAACTACTGATTATGCTCTGTCATAGTGAGAAGAGCTGTATGAGTGTATTTCCGTGATAAGTTCCAGAACTGTATTGTGTTTTTGGAAAAATAAATTTCATCAGGGTAGCATCGGTTCTGTGCACATTCACCTCATTATGAACTCACGCGCATGTAAGAGCATTTTGCCATGCCTAAGCACTATCCACGCATACGTACAATGACACAGAGAACAATTTATATTTCTGCATAATAAAAGACTACATACATTCAATTAATGACTGAATTTCAGCGTTGCTAAATGTCATTTTAAAATAAAATGTTTCCGTGTATAGTAGCTTTAGAATTGTTATAGTAGAAATATCAGAGTTGAGTTTGAGTAGTTGCGTTTGTGTATTGTATTTTACATATACCAGATGTCTTGAATTTATAAAAAGTCTGTTTTTATTTGATGTCGTTTTAGACAATTTTTTACTTATTCAATACCAATTACATATCTTATCCTTAAAGCGTGATACAAATGTTATTTAATAACATATTCTAAATTTGTTTATATAGTTGCTCTAATTACCTGCGTGCTAAATGAATATGGAAAAAGCTCGACTACGAGCCTGATTGAAGGATACTTATTTAGAAGGCCTTTATAAAGAAAACTCGTCGGTACACAGGAGAAACCCCGAAAACAAATATTCAGTGAGCTTGTTCTTCGGTATTCATACAAAAGTCGAATCACTAGTGTTCTGCAGTTCTCACCCCCGCTGCTGGATGGGATGGATGGAATTTTGTAATAAAATTTCAGTTATTTTGGTATTGCATCAAGTGTTTTTTCAATATTTCTTAATTATGAAAATAAAGATTACAATATGGTCTCATTGGATGCTGTTTGGATGTTGTTGTCGATATAATTATGTTCACTTTTTTCCACACTATTTTTGAGCCTCAAGCAATATTGATTTAGACCTTCATAAAATTAATCAAGCTTTTATGTACAAAAACCCTAATCAACTAGTTTGTGTGTGCACTTCAATAGTAAACCTGAATCAGACTTTAGTCCCTATTCAGACGCTCGTGGAGATAAACTGAGTGAATTTATTTCTGCCAACAACTTAGTTTTCATTAACAAGTTTTCATGGACCTGCTTTTCGTGCAACCCACGTTTCAAGCTACAGTGATGTTACAGCTGTGATTCAAATCTTCTCCAGGATATTTCCAGTTGGTATCTGTCAGAAAATCAATCCTTTCTGATCACAGATGATTACAGAATTCGAATTTTGTCTCTCGTTTAGTGAGAATCAAATGTTCCATTTAAAATGCTTCATACTAAGAAAGAATATTCGCGTCATTTTTAGATGCTTTGCTCTTCTCGTGTCAGCCATATCTTTGATAATCTTAACGGTTATACTGATGGTCCCTGCCATAATACAGTTGTTGAGGATATCGTTTCTGTTCAGCTACAGGCATCTTTGTTTTCATTGAACGGTAAGAACAATAGCACGTACAATGTATCTCGGTGGTCTGTTGAAATTGGTTGTATGAGAAAGAGGCTTAATGCCTCTAGGCGTAGAAATATATTAGACACTTACAGAACTGTATAAATGTAAATATTTTGAAAACAGAAAAGTATGTAATCAAATGCTTACTGACGCCAAATCTGAATCTTGGAAACATTCTCTCGAGCTTTAACGTTCAACGCTTAACGCTTTAACGTGCGTAAACACAGGGTGTGGTTTATACATATGGTGTTAAAAGGTAATTCATGAAGGAAACTGAAATAATATTCGCTATCTACAGGATAGACAACCAACTGTCTAGACGAGACAATGAATGCTGTTTTCAGATGTCTTTTCCTTCTGATCCAGAGGAAAATGATAATGATTTGCATAAGTCTGCGCGTACAGCATATTTTTCTTTGATGACTTATTTCCTTTTCGCTTTGATGAAGTGAATACAGTTATTTCTATGCTGGAAACAAATAAATCCCCTGATCCTGATTCAATATCAAATAAGAATACTGAACAGTTTCATTTGATGTTCCCTTCTCTTTTCCATAAACCTTTTAATGCTTATCTGGATGTTGGTATTTTTCCACATGTTAAAAGAAATGAATCTAGCATTACTCATTTGGATAACAGCTTAAATAATGACAAATGCATGACCTTAGTTCCTGCTCTAGGTTAGTGTTTGTAGAAAATGTTTGTTAACAGAAGTTGCTGATCTCTGCGCCGAGGAGAATTTCTTTCTGGTGGATCAGTAAGATTTTCCACCTGACAACGGCTTCAACAATCAGTGATCTCTTCTACTCCACCTTCTTAAAAAAGATGAAATTTTAACGAACATATTTTCACTTGCTGCTGACTCTTTAAATAATAGGACAACCAAATTGCGATTCACCTCGTCTTTTGCAACTCGCTGCCTTGAAAGGAGTTGCCCTCAAGGCTCAGTTTCTGGACCTACTTTTTGGAACATTATTATTAATGATTTCCTCTTAAAGCTTAAAGTTCTTGCCTCTTGCGATATTATTACTTTCGCTCATGTATGTTAGCTTGTATCCAGAATAGAGATCTTCCTGTTACTTTTTTTCACGTCAGGATCCTGCAAACCTGCCTCCGATTGTTCAAAAAAGTTTTAAATTGGGCCTTAATCCTTATAAAGCCGAAGTTATCAAAAAGCAAAACGTTTCTTATGATGCCTTCCAGTTGTTTCTTGATGGAACTCCATTGGCTGTGGTAAAGCATATCTTGTGGTTTTCCTTGGCTGTGAATTTTCTTGGAAGCGACATTTAACTTGCATATATGAGAAATGTAATTAATTACGGCGTGGATTATGTCGAATTACACGCCAAGTGTACAATTTCAGCGTACATTCACTCATCTATAAGCAAGGAATTGAACCCTTAATAACATACGACTCTACAGTTTGAGGTATGGCGCTTAAAAGGAAGATAAACTAACGTTCAAATAAATTCAAAGGTGGTTACTTCATTATTGAATATCATACCTAAGGTATGAGTATGTTTATGTATTTCTGGTTTTCGTCTAATCGATATCGATCTTCTTCGTAATACTGCCATAAGGAACATCTATTTGCTTCTTCTATCTCTGGTTTTGATTGCATTTTGCCACCATTTGTTCTTTCTTATCCTTCAGAAAGAAATGCTGTTAATGTTATTCAATTTAGCAACAAAATCGTACATAATTCCCCTTTCGCTTGCTCTCCTGATGACAGTAAAATTGATGGGAAAGTTGATTTTGCATTTTTGTCTTCAGAAACCGTCTTAAATTCGAGCACTTTAAATTTAGTATGCATGATTTTTCAATTCAGCATGCATGATAAATGCATGGTTTTTATAGCAGAACTTTTGTCTTTAAACTTCGACATGAAATTGATCACTGTACAAAATAGTGCTGTTTCAGATTACCTGATTTGTGCCTACTCCCTTTCATCTTTGTAAAACGTTAAATGCATTTCTTCTCCTAATAATATAATGGTCTAGATTCAAAATCATCTTAAAAACCTAAAAGATTAATTTATTTCAGTTGCTTTTGCTTTTATTCGTGAACATACCGGTATTGCTGGGAATGCTGAGAAATGCTGGGAGCAAGGCCGATTTTCTTGAAACGACGGCTACCAAGCTCGAAATTGGCATTTTAGACAGTATCCCTGAAATCGTTTTATCATAAAATTCATGAAGGGAAATACTTCGAAGTTGTGAAATGCAGAATGCATTACTTCAAATAAAGGGAGCTTAATTATTAAATTTTTTTCCTTCGCTCGAAATGAGATTGTCATGACATCATTTTTACTACTCATAAAATGATCCAAACCCTTACTGACCCTGAAAGCTTTAAAAGTTATCTGAGCAGATTTCATTTGGTTCTAGAGACGTTTTGTGATTGTAGCGTCGGTGGCGGCTAAAATATCGAGCATGTGCTTCTTCTGTGAGCTTACTTCTGTAAACCACTTGTGATACATGGGGAATTGTTTCTGTTTTTAATAAAAAGAAAATTTAGAAACCAGAAATGCTTGTATGGATATATATTCATAAACGAGGTATGAAGTATAAGGTAGAAACACATATTTCGGCAAATAACATCTCCAAGATTTTTTTTAAATGTTACGATTCCTGAAAATTATATATTTTTTTTAAACTGCAAACTTCTGATGGTATTTAGGTAATATTTGATCTATAAATTGTAACTGGTATTTGTTGCAAATATTTACAAAGTTTTAGATTTCACATCCTCTTTTCCATCACAGCTGTTCACAATTTTCTAAGGATTTATGCACATTCCATCAATTAAAAAATTAAACATAAAACACAATTACATACGTATATAAAAACAGATCTGGGAACAAAATTATGCAAAAGTATAAAAAAACATCAGCTTATACTAAGTGAGAGTTTGTAAACAAACATGGAAATTAATCTTAAATCCAATAATGCATATTCAATATTTACAGCAGTCTAAATTTCTCTAAGGAAATTTTTAAAAGCCGTAGCTGTGGAAAATGGTTAATAAACCATTTAAAAGCATAGCGAGAAAATGGTTTTATGGATAGAATCATCATGCGGGTAAATATAAGTTTTCCATAAACTTTGTAAGGTTTTAGTTAAACTAACCAAGTTTTATTTTAATTTAAATCTGTCTATCTCCTCTCTGCTTCAACTTCCCGTCAGAAGAAGCGCGCGGTTTCAGCTTATGCTAATTTCGAAGTACGGCCAAGTACTATTTAAGCCAGAGGTAGAAACCTCTTATTGTGAGAGAGCTTTAGTCTCAGATCACGGCCACTCGGCTCAACGTTCGTCTGACCAGCTAGCAGTTTAAATTTATAAGCCATAGTGCTTACTACGTGATTGCATTGTAAAACAATTTGAAGTGCGTTAGTATTAGTATATCTTGCTACGCACCCTTTGAGGTAGAGGCCAATCTCCGCGAATTGCTCTGCGAAGCAAAGTTTGATTTAATTTCTATTTTAGGTTTAGCATTTAATTTATTTGATTGTTAAGTTCTACCCAAGTGCGGTCTTTTACTTTCTGCATCACTCCCGAGTTGGGAAGTTTGTAAATAATAGTGATTGAATAAAAGAGGATTTCAAATCCCTTCACGTGCAGTTATTATCCAGCACAGCAGTTACATCAGAACATAGCTTACGTTTCATCAGCTCACTGTTCCAGTTCAGGACTTAGAACTTGAGGATAAGGACCCGATTACAGACTGTATTTATGTTTCCAAAAATGATGCACAGAACACTAAGTCCTGATAACTTCACATTTGAAGGCTGATAAACAACCTACCATTTTCAACCAAGTATTAGTCTAGAATTCCATGTACCAGTTTTTGTTTAGGATTTTATGTTCTTTGTAATAATAATCTTCCTTACTGCTGAAATTTACTTAGTACAGATAGGTTGCATTTCAGAATCTGCATGAAATTTTCTTCGCTGACCGAAAAAGAGTCTTTATTCCTTACAGAAGTTTTTAAACTGTCTCTAGTTATGATAAATACTGACAACCGCTTTATTGTTCAAACACTTTAGAAAATGCGTGCCCTTAACAAATTCGTTACTAACCGCGACATTTGTAATTACGTTACTATCCGCATCTTTTTTAATTACCTTATTATGCGCGTCATTTGAGATTGTATATTACCATTTTTTCATAACATTTAAAAATTTGTAAGTGGATGTCTTGAAAAATAAGACTAAAATTGGAAGAAAATGAATATGTTAAATATTCTAAACGACGTTCTAGGAAACGTTAAAAGTTCTTTCTTTTCGTAAGAGATTATCTGCTGTAATATTTAAACTATAATATTATTTAAAATGATAGCGAGAAAGCCAACCGACATGAACTTTTTTTTTCTGTTTAGTACAAAGTTAAAGGTGATTTCGAAAACTGAAGGAAAACGAAAATTTAGACACAAAATTTCTGCTGTCTGTTATATAATTTACTACTTTCTTTAGGAATATGAACTATGTGTGTCACTGCAGGGCTTCAAGTTTATTTAATTATGCTGTTTTGCAGTTATTTATTCTACTCCAACTGAAGATATAATTTTGTATTCTTAAAGGCGGTAATATTTTCATGTAGATCAAATATTTATTTACATTTCTTTTAGCTGCTTCAGAAATTATGTTACCTAACTAATTACATTACGATCCTCATCGTTTCAAATTAAGATAATAATTATGTTAGCGTTTTCGCTTAGCATTTAATCATTTTCAAATTAAGTATCTGAAACAAGTTAAGAAAAAATTCGAAAGAAGGTGTATTAAAATATTCTAGACGACGTTTAATAAATGTTAACAGTTCATGCTCTCTTTTAAAATTTTACTGATTTACTAGGTAATCATAATTTCATATTAAAATACAAGAGGAAAATTAAATTAGGGAGCATTTTCCCATTTAAAGCAGTATTAATAAGAAGCAGTATTTAAAAACTTAAGGAGAAAAGACATATATACCAAAAAAAATTATCTGCATTTTATACAGTAATCTGCTGTTTACTCTAGACATCCTAATCATCTTAGCCATTGCACAGTTTCAAGTTTATTTTATTACGCATTTTGTAGCTATTTTCTGGGGTTTACTTAAGGGTATCTATGTATACCTTAAAATTCTACAATAGGATTATTAGAATTTGGTACTAATTCTGAACGTCAGGGTTAGTAGCAAATTTTATTGTATCTTTTGAATATCATCCCTTTCTTTACAACACAAGATCTCATCAGTGCCATCACTCAAACAACTACGCGGGCTATAATTATACAAACAACCAGGCGATAAGCGGGATGAAACTTCTCTTTCAGGAGTTATAGGACAATAACCGTTACGTAAATCAAAGCTTTTAAATGATCACTAGTAAACATGAAGTAGTATCAAAATGAGATTCGTGTAGAACACTCAATATTTCATCAATAATCAATCAAGATTCCTGAAACATCGCGATTAATATTCATAATGCCGGAGTTATTGGATACATATTGATTAATAGATATAATACCATAAATCCGGCGTTAGGCCTGCAAATCGTCTGTAATAATTCCAGTAAAAATATCGTTCTCTCCTTATTTTCACAATACGTTTCAAAACAAGAATTTTGAGCTTAAACATTAAAACAGGTTAGCCTTCACATATCTGTTTTAAAATCATGTCATAAAATTTGACGTATATGTTCATTTGATGCAGAAGCTGATATTAAAACTTCTCCAGAATAAAGTTTTAAGTTACATTCAAGAGAATTACCATATGCCTGCCTAAGATACTTAATAGACCCATACTTAAATAGACCCTGTCATTATGCTTAATTTTTTAAATTGTTTTTTGTTTTAATTTCGTATGTCAATTATAATTCGTTAGGAGTGCCCTAGTCATATTTCGTTTAAACACATTTTTAGTAAATAAATGTCCTTAATCCAGGTATTTTAAACTTGCAATTTTATTTCAAACCGTTAACGGAGTCGTTGCTAGTATAATCACATCAAAATAAAATTTTCTTTAACACATTTGCTGCTGTAACATAAATCATCTCCGTACCTCGCAAGTAATTAAAATGTTCACCTTTCATGTGTTGCAGTATTTAACACATCCAGCTTAAATTGAAAGACTGGAGTTCAGTTCTCTCCTATGTTGGTTTTCAAGATTCCCTGTATTCGGAAGCGTAATTCTACAATTCTGATCCTTTTTAAAATTATTTTCATGAATTCAATGACATTTTATTGCAATTCAAATTCTTTGAACCCAACTAAATCTCACACGAACTAACTAAATCTCACACGTGATTGTAATGAAAAGTTAAAAGCCGTTTTACTTAGAAACAGATATTTTTGAAAATCGATCTATGAAAATTTTGCTACTTAGGTAATTCTATCCATTTTTACTTCCTTGTACGAAGCAAAGGAAATATGCTAATGACAGAAAATTCCGGGTATCATATTTCAACTAAACAATCCATTTTGACCGTTATCGGATTGAAATTAACAATGTTTTTGCGTGACATTTGTACATAAGGATAGAATGAAAGACTCCTTTTCCCCAAGCGAATTATAAAACTGATTTAAAATGGATTCAGAAGAGACTTTTTTCTTGGTGTCTGTACGTACGCACGTACGTATGTATATGTATCTTGTATAACTCAAAAACGAGTACCCTCAGGATGTTGAAATTTTGTATATACGACTGCTGTTATATTATATGTACTTGTACATCTCCCCGTTTTGGTTGCAATCGGCCGCATCAATATCCCAAGCTTATATATATATACACTGGTGTTCAAAAATTAAGGACGAAGTCGAAAAATTAGCATATCAGATGAACGAAGAGGCAGAGCGGACAGAAAGACCAATCAAGAGATTAAGTAAGGTGATATACGGTAGCACATGCGCAGATATGCAGGTAGACGTAATGGGGGAGTGTCTGAGTAGTATAAAGCATGTTGTCGGTGTAAGATCAGTATTTCTGGCACACCGATTTTCAGCGAGAAATGGCGAATAATCAATCTGTTAGACGACATCTGGATGCTTTTACCCTAGGTCGAATCATTGGGAAGTTGGAGGAAGGCCACAGTGTGACAAGCGTGGCTGCAGAGTTCGGAATTGCTCAAAGCATCGTTTCACGACTTTGGAGACAACTTCAAACTACAGGAACGGGGTTTAGTAGTGGTCGTCCACGAGGAACCACACCCGCAGATGACCGGTATATTGCCTTACAGGCCATAACAAACAGGCGGCAGACAGCAGGAGAAATCGCTAGACACACGACACAGGCGAATGGACGGCCGATATCGCGTTTTACCGTGGCCAGAAGACTGGACGGTGGTGGACTGTTTGTACGACGCCCTGTACGGTGTGTACCTCTAACGCCTGCCCATCGGAGAAGGCGTTCTCTGTGGTGCCGGAAACACCGGAATTAGAGAGACAATGAATGGGGACGAGTACTCTTTAGAGATGAGAGCAGATTTAGTCTGATTTGCGATTCTAGACACTTACACATCTGGACAGAGCGGGGAACACGCAATAACCCCTTCAACATCATCAAAAGGGACTGTTTTGGAGGTCGCGGAGTTCTCGTTCGAGCAGACATAATGCTTGGCAGCCGGACCGATCTTCATATCTCCCAAGGAGGTTCATCACCTGGGACTGCTATTGTAACGAGGTACTTCTTCCTTACATGCATCTTTTCACAAGGGCTATGGGTCCTCATTTCCTCTTCATGGACGACAACGCTCCACCTCATCGCACAGTTACTGTCGAAGAGTTGTTGGAGAGTGAAGATATTGAACACATGGATTGGTCGGCAAGGTCTCTGGATCTAAATCCCGTCAAGCATGTACGGAACGTACTAGGGAGACCCGTGTCAGCACGTAACTTATCGCCAGTAACGATTCCGAAACTGCGATTGGTGCTACAAGAGGAACGAGCAGCAGTGTCTCAACAGCTCATTAACAACCACATATCCAGCATG